>JAZKJV010009842.1:0-105474 GCA_037367405.1 Ottelia alismoides
TACAAGACCAAAACAATTAGTTGGATAAAAAGGCAAGGAGAACATTTATACATCACTAACTAAAAGATACCAATCTATCTATTATACTTTGTGGGGAACCCTATGGAATTTTACATTGTTCAACCACATTGCTTAACTAGATGAACCCAATTGCCTAATTTGAAATACTATGGTTTTCAAGTGCATGATTGTCATGTACATCTAATTGGCATGATAATATAAATTCAAACCCACTATGTTAGATTAAATCAGGCAACTTTAAATGGGTCCTAGATAGGGGTGGAATTATTATACGTCATGGAGGGGCCATGGCCCCTTCGTGATTATTATATGTCACTTATGCGATGTATTAGGTTTTTATATGGCCCCTCCTTTATTGTATAATAAATAGTTTTGTTAGAGAAAAGCTATAAAGTAATTTAATGAGTGGTAGAGTAACGCGGTTATTATTTTGGAGACCATGGTTTGAATCTTACCTCCCTCAATTTTATTTTCTTTTATATAATTTATCCCATCACTTCCAAAGTATCCAAATTTTAAGTATAATTTGATATAAAATTACATTTGAGTTCATTTATCTCTCCCTTTGTTTCTAGCACTCCTTGTAAATAAAAAAATTATGGTTTCCTTTTAACCATGGACTTTTTTGTTTCGAAATTTACTTGATAATTTAGTTATTTTGGGGACGGATTTAGAGATGCTTAAATTGTTAGATTTGTCAACTTTTAAAAATTACCGTTCAAAAAATAATAATATATTTGAAATTCTACCCTTAATAAATATTTAAATTGTAGGTTAAAATTGAAAGATGTTTATTTTAAAAATATTAATTCTGTTTAATAATATCATGAAATGCAATGATTTTTCTATTTCTGTGCACATATAATAGTTGTATACATGGCTTTCATTGATTTTGATATTATTGATTTTTAAGTTCCCTAGATATCATCTTATAATGTAATGTTTTTACACTTTAATTTTTAGGCAATATGTTGACGTTGGTATTATTGATTCTAAAGTTCCCTAGTTACCACAATCTCATATTATACAAGCCATAGCTAGACGAGTAACACAAATAACACTAAGAAATGGCTTTCGTTGATTCACTTGAACTACTTATTATAGGTAGACATAAAACACTTATGCACGGATACAAAATTTTCCATGGCACAAATCTTCTTATTCTTTCCAGTTTACATACTATGATTATAAAATCAGACTTTAAAATCTTTCTTAAGCAAAATTGGAACATGTAAAAGATTCCAACATATACCTAAAACATATGTACATTTGAAATTGCCACAACATTATCGATCAGGTCAATCCTATATGTCGTACCACCTTTAACATCCAAGTAAGAGTTGTTTCCCACGAAGAATCTCTATTCATCCTTCTTTAACTCCTCAAAGTACATCGATCCCTCCTTTGTCTTGGTAATGTGAAAAATTGCTCTACGGTTAATCCAACCACCTGTCACTATCTACGACCATAGATTTACACTACACGACAGCAACAAATCCCATACTCTTGCCTTTATGATCCGGTCCTTTGGAATTTCCTGATTTCTTCTTGTCGGGACAATTGAAATGGAAGTGCCCAACCTTAGAAATCAAGTGGTTACATCTCACGTTTTCTCTTGAAATTACATCCCATGATCAGATCCTTTGGAATTTCGTGGCTTCTTTTTATCTTGTTAGGCTACTTCTCCTTGTTAGTCAACAAAAACATAAGATCATAGTTTAAAATTGATTGTCCTAAAATTTTAATTTAAATTATCCAAGCCAACGACATACATTCTCCCATTTGGACTTGCGTGAAATTATACTCATTGCACTGTTTTGGGTACGAACTCCCATTCCAGCACCTCAGTATTGAAATGTATTTTTTTTACTGCTGAGCATACTTCATTAAGTAGGTAATCTTACTTACTTCATGCCTATTTTTATTTATTTTTTTTGAAAAATACCAACGTAGATTTTCATAACTATATCCCTCTAATATGTCATTCCAATTTCATAAGAAACAAAGACTCATATGACATCCATTTAGAATAGGTCGATTATAGCAATTCTAAGACCTTAAAATTACCTACTCTAGACGGAAGGCATATGGGTAATGTTTCCAACAAAATTGGAACGGCTTATTAGGAGAATATAGTCGTGAAAATCTATGGTGGCATTTTCCAAAAAAAATAAAAAAAATAGCAAAAAATGAGCATGAAGTGGGCTAGGATACCTACTTCATGAAGTAGGCTCCCTTTTCTCTTTTTATATTATGAATTCTTGATATTTATTTATTTATGGTTTATTTAATAATTTAATTAAAGAAAAATCTTATGTTTTGTAGTAAGGTTGGATTGGAGTTAGTAAGGCAGGTAATTTTTTGTGAATTGCAGGTGTATAGATGGTAAGGAGGATTAGAATGGTAAAATATTATGTTAATGTGATATTGTGTATACGTTGTATTGATTGTATTTAAAATTAGAATATGTTTTTATGGTGAGTTTAAATGTTTGAATGTGGCTATTCTAACCCAAGAATGGAAGCTTAACACCTTTGGATAAACATGGGTTGCTTCATAGGTAACCGTCAGGTTTTTTTTTCTTTGCACAAACGTGCAAAATGCTTTTTCCAATCTCATTGTGATATATTTTTGCAAATCCTCTTATTACTTTAAATTCTTTACCGAATATATAAGCATGCTTTTATAAATAGAGGATTCGGTTAAGTCATTATTATATGGATGTCTTTTTTTTGAAGTGGATTATTTTTTTTGTTAAGATTTACATACACTTTACCTAGGTTAGCATTTAATATTGAGTAAAATACACAAAAGTCCATGTATTTTACATCAGATTCCAATATCATACATACGGTTGGCTATTGAATCACGACTCGATCTCACTCGATAAGGGCTCATGAACCTGCTCATTAAGCCATTGAGCCGAACCCAAACCAGATTTTTGGGCTCGATAGCTTAACGAGTCGAGCCCGAACCGAGCTCAGCTCGATAACTCGATAAAGGTCTCGACAAGGGATATATATATATATACATATAATATTTATATATTTATATACAATAAAAATAAAATAAAAGTAGTCCTTTGCAATTTTTCCTTCACTAATTTTACCCCTCCCACAAGTCAGGAGTCACAGCCTAATTCTCAAATCCCATTGTATACAACTTGAATAGTAGTCTAGGGGTAAGGAACACAATGCATCCTCTAATTAGCATAAAAAAACATTACTAGATGATCCATCCTCCAACAAATGATATTCTCTTTAAAAGCTTTATCTATATGCTTCTTTAGACGATTTGCTAAAAGAACGTCCAAACATTCGTCTTGTCGTTGAGGCTGATTTCTTTTTTGTGATATATCACTTAACAGCACTAACCAAAATCCGCAAATCTTAGTAGTTAGTACTAGTTTCCAGGAAAAGGAAAAGTGCAGGACTACCACACGAGTACTCTAACTTGTTATTTTCATAAAAAAGATAATGCGACTAGCGGTGCAGCTTGTTGCCCGCTTGTCTTCTATTTCGATGTAATCCCTCTATTTAGTATAATGAACATATGTCACAAGTAAGCATATTCATAAACAAAAAAAAGATAAGAATACACTTATCAATGTACACTTCCCGGTTTTTCCCACCTGGGAGTCCGCTCGCTGGAACACATTTTCTAAATAAACTCTAATACCCCTAAGAACGCTAAGTTTTGCTCCAATGAAAGTGCAAATCATGGTCACTCTCAAAATGGAAGTTATTTGACCATATTGAGAGAAACTCCACTATAAAATCTCCAGAAAGACTACTGATAATCATATTTAGGCAAGCTTGGCAAGAATAGCTCCCAACACTCCGAGAAACAAGCATGTGAAGAATAAATGACTCGTTGAAGAATCTTCTTCTTCAAAACAACCACATGAAGATCACTTCAATGAAGATCTTGTACACCAAAACAGACTGTCATCATTGGTGATTGATGAGATCTTAAAAAATCAAAACCCTACCTTGCCCTAGAATATTGTTATCTAGATAGCCATCTAAAATGCTCGACCAGAAAAATTGCTCAGCACACATGAATACTCCTCCCTTGATGAAGAAAAACGGAAAATACATTAAGGTAAAAATATCGTGCTTAGAATCCTAATAAGACGGAAGATCAATACCAAAGAAACTCGGCCTTCCTCTCCACATCGTCAATAGAAAATATGAGACCTTTCAAAATAAGTACATTTGCAAGCAGATCTCTTCGTGGCATTCTAATCCTGAACTAAATGATCCCTCCAGAAAAGCTAATCCAAAACTTTCCATTCAAACCATGAGAAAACCAAGGGATGTCTACTCATGCCCAAACAATTGTGGCAGATGTGAAAAACTCATAAAAATGATGCTTACCAAACTACAAGCTACAATTCCATCTAATTCTGACACTTCTGTTTTAAAAGTCTTGAAAGCTGCCTCCGACATCTAACATTCAAGATTGTACCCTCCTCTAAAGGAGGTACACGTGACATCTTACAGGTTTTTCTGATCCATAAGATATTACTACCATATCTGAAAAACCAATAACACATTTTAGGCCAGCCAGTTCAAGAAACGATTTAAGCCCTGACAGAAAATCCTACATATGTGACACCTCCAGCAGACAGTCCAACAAATGCTGAGAATGACAATGTCCAGGAATGCTGTGTTCCAATAATCAGCGACCACACGTATTGGACCTCTGCCAAAGCGAATAGCCGAGGAAATCTTTGCATATAAATCCCCCATGATGCCTAGTCATCAAACCAGAACCTAAAAGCCACATATCTCCAAGACTAGCAAAAATGGTAATCACCAATGGCACATCACTCGCAGTATCAATCTCAATGTCCCAATAGTCAAATTCCAATTATCGTGGCTTTCGATGAGAAAGGAATTTCCCAAAGAAATGGGATTTCCTGGGGGAAGCATTTCATTACAACCATGTTCTCAGTTCTTGTAAAGGGTCAATCCACAGGAGAAGGATACAGCCCCCAGCGGATTTCTCTGGTCCCACTTTTGTTGATCTTGGCAGTTGATACTTTGCCAATGAGCACTTTGTTTGTCAGGCTGGTGGTGCTCCATAAATTTGCCACTAACAGAATATCTACTTAAGTCCCATGGTTAGGATGTGAATGGCATTCTCTTCCCATTGAGGGGGAGACGAGTGGGGGCAAACAGGGGTCGATTGGCCTTGTATACTTTCAGATCCACAACAAGGCTAATGATCAACAGACAGCAGTCCACCTTTTTCCTTTCCAACACGGAGGAGATGGTGACATGGAATGAGGACTTATATGTGTCCCGGTGTAAATTACCTCCCACATATACGGTCACCTTTGGTGATGTTCCTAGGCGAGAGTGTTCTTTAAGATATTTCCAGTGATGCAAATCTGTAAAATGTGTGAAGGAAAAACAAGAATGAGAGAAAAAAGAGAAGTGCCTATAGCATGTTCCAGTCCCGCTGCACTGCCTCTTCCTCATGTTGCTCACAACCCCAATCACCAAAGTTGATCAGTTGGTGAGATTCTACTATGTTTTTCGTTATGCTTAATGTAGTTACTTCAATATTTATACTTTGTTCCGATCAGTTTTTATTTATTCGCATTTCTGGTATTTCTGATGAGATTCCGGTGTTAATAATTAAACTATCCAATTTTATTCTGGTGTTACAATCACTGGTTTCTTGATGTTGGATTGAATGTATATTGTATGTTCTATATTCTAATTACAAACAATAAAATGGAAGCATATCATTATATGTTCTACATTCTAAAATCTAAATATCCTTATATGTATGCACCATCTAATATGTACTGTTTTTAAGGGCAAAAATAGAGCTTTACAGTAATTTCTTACATTGGCTAAATGTTATTTTTTGTCATTGAATGATAGGAAAATATGAAATCGAACTTCCTAAAGTGATTGAATGTTAGGCCATTATTATAGATATTTGTGCACTTATTTTTAATTAAAAATTAGACAAACCACATAGTACAGCGTATACCCCTGCATACAACTTAATCACTATTCGGTGACCTGTTCGAACACGTACACATACCACATTCCTAAACCTTGAGGCGAAGTCATGCAGGGTTGTAACACCTTAAGGAGCATGCCTCGACTAGATTTAGAAAGGTGTGCACCTTGTCTGACTGAGGTGATTGCAAGGAGGCGAGGCGAGAATGAGGTGTATGCATGGCATCAAATTTCGAGAAATTTTCAACGAATTTTGAACGAATTTCTGTTTCAAAAGGTGACCGAAATGACTGATATATGTGCCTTGAGGGGGTTGATAGAAGAAATTGTTACTGAAATGACCGAAATTTCAGTCGAAATGGCGTTTGGCATGGTCACCGATATGGTGACCGAATCTTATATTTAAGGCCTTGGACATATGCCTCGGCTTTGGCGTGCACTCGTGTGCTCCACGTGTGTTTAATGCAAGAAATAACTCCTTTCTTAGCTCCCAAACCTAAGCCCTATTTTTTTCGTGTGGAAAAGGTGTTTGTTGCAATCACACCCACTGCTGCCACTATGGCTCACTGTTGTTGAATGTTGCCCCTCGTGGTTGCTTGCAGTTGCTAGTTGATACTCACTATTGAAAGCTTACTAGTCACTCATCCTCACTCATCATCTCACTCGCTTGCTCCAAGCTCTGATCAGAGCCTATATCATTTTAGTACCTTTTTTATTGTTAGAATCTTTGCTTTTATACCTTAACTGAGTATAGCTTGTTTATGAGCAGTACAAGTACAAACCAGATTGTAGCTCCTCGATATACTTCTGATAATTATATTTTTTGTGATCCAATCCACCCTTTGTAATCCATTGAATGCCCATGTTTAAGGAGCTTATTGGCATTTCGATAAGCGTGACTGGGTTTATTTGTACATTTAAATAAAGAAATAGTGTATATTCAATTTCACAATAACATTTGTTACTTTTCAATTTTGAAGAATTGCATTTAAAATAATTTGGTTTCTTTAAGTGCTTGGATACTTAGGTTATAAGCTACAGTTGGTTTTTGCTAAAGTTATATAATATTGTTTGCTAAAAATGCACTCATTTTTTAGAGAAATCAAATCATACGCCTCAACCACCTCAAGGCTACACCTCGCCATGATTCTAGGGAAGTCATTCTATTTTTTACAACCTTGGGCGTGTCGTCTGCTTGAAGATTAGTTAGGGAAGTTGATCAAAGGTAATGTGTGTTGGAGGCAACGTATGTTGCTCAAGTTCCTTTCTAGTTTATATTTCTTTAAGGTGTATGTTGCTCAACGTATGTCGGGAAGTTGCAGTAAGTAGTTTCTTTTGGGATTGGAACGTAACTCAATGACATGGTTGATTATGGAGCTTGATGATGTATTTTAAGTGGGCTTGACCATGCTTCTACTCATGGCCTCAAATTTCAGCGAAATTCCATCGAATTTTGGTCGAATTTCGATATCATGTCGAAATCGAAATTCAACTGAAATGGCCGAAATAATCGAAATCTAGGGGCCCTAGTACAAAAAATGACCGAAATGTTCAAAATTTCCGTCAAAATTTGATCGAAATTCGACCGAAATTCCATTTCGGTCAGTCATAGAAATGGTGCCTGAAACCGACATTTAAGGCCTTGCTTCTACCCCAAAAGATTACAACATTAATGGTGACAAGGGTGGTGCATTAAAGCAACTTTGGTCTTGTGGTGGGAAACATAAGTGGAACTACGCCATCGAGAAACTATTTCAAAATGGCAAGGGGTCCACATCAGATTTTGCAAGCATTGAGGGGATCATCGTATCTTTTCAAGGGATCATTGGTGACTCTTTCAAGGCGATATGGCAAACTCTAGTGCCTGGGCATGAGTAGTATTTGAGGTTCCACTCTAGGGTGCACCATTATAAACCAACAATCGGCATCGAACACCAATATGCCTTTTGCTACATGGTTTCAGATTTCGCAAAATATCAGTGAAATTTCACAAAAATTTCGATTTCAATATGGGACAAAATTTCAAGTGAAATGCCGACATGGAGGCCTTCCTTCATAAATGTGACTTGCTTTGGGCGAAATTTACCGAAATTTCGTCGAAATTTCAGTGAAATTTCATTTCGATATGGTTTCGACATGATATCCAATATCGAAGTTTAAAACCTTGCGCTAACCTCAACAAAGTCACGATCATGTAGCCACATGCTCCTAACCAATACTATAACATTGTCCAAAATGGAGCAATCCCCTCAAAATCTTCACCAAGAATCGAGGGAAAATTTGAAAACCACCTCTACGGAAATCATTGGGGGCAATATCACATTCACAAAGCAATCGTGAAAAACTCCTCATTGTCAAATGACACAACCCCAAATGCAACCACCAAAGCATCGGTCCATGTTCAAGCACAAGCCCACCAAAGCATCGATCCTTGTTCAAGCACAAGCCCACCATCATTGGCGCACACACCTGTAATGGAAGCAAACATGATGGTTGCACATAAGGAATATGTAAGCCGACAACAAAAATAGCATAAATCACCCTCTTACTCATGGTAAAAGCCAACCTAACCTTCCAAAGGCACACCAAAAGAAGAATCCATTATTGTGCCTTGCCCTTCGACGCACCATCAACCAACAACCATCTTGCACATCATCGTCACCCCTAACTTCTCTCCCCTTGACAACTCTTCCTCCCTCCCCCTTGTCTTTCATATTGGAACTCTGACGTTAAGTGTACACAAGGGCAACACTCATAGTTCAAAATATCGACATTGGTATCATATTGGTCCTCCCGAAAAGTATATATCAGGGATATATCAACGATATTAGTGGAAATCTCGAAAATGGCATAAAAATAGTTTTTTGCCATTTTCACAAATTAAGATCAAGTTCTTAAAACTATACATACTTACAAATACACAATTATATCACGCACATTGCACATCAATACACTGTGTATCGCACATATCAACCATATCACACATATGGTTGTCGTTAATGCTGGTTCTTGAGTACTAATAATATTGAAAATAAATAACTAAGTTAACAACACCTAAAGCACATTTTTTGCTCATAAAAATAGATGATATATTTGATTGATAATGACTAATGAAATGACACAATGTTTCGTTCATAGAAATATATGCCATGGACCTCCAAAACCACTCCCACCACCGTCGGCATCATAGAAGTTGTCCGTACATCACTGAGTTCTCACCTCTCAAATTCGCTCCTTGGAAATTCTCCCATGTCATATAAAAGTACATAGCTTCGTAATCCATCACTTATGAGGATAGGAAGCAACAATATTGGAGCTAAAATGCTATCATCGGTGAAGTAATAAAAGAATGGAAGAGCTTAAGAACCTTGTGATGATGAAGTGGGAGATAATATCCATGGTTGGGGTGCTCGTTAAGGAGGAAAGCGAGCATCTAAAATTGTATCTTACAATGTTTAATAGAAATTAAAAATATATAAAAATTATAAACAAATACATCAAGACTCTAATAACATTCTCCCCAGAATCTTAATAAATACCAGAAATCATCCCTTCCTGACTATATAAAAAACTCAAGAACAAGTAATAGAGCACGAAATATACAAAACTCCTAAAAATCCAACTGTAAATGCATTTAAAATAATGAAATCACCTTAGGGAAGTCTTATATAAATCCAAGACAAAGCTGCAAGCAGTAACAACAGGATATGGCAAGGTAGAAAATAGATAGTTGCGATATTAGTTGACATGGGGGAAGTTGCATTTAAAACTTCAGGTTTTGATCAATACCCATCGATATCAAGATATATCGGCAATATATCCACAGATATCCTGGAAAACGACATACATAATAATATCAATATCAGTCAATATCCACCTGATATATCATCGATATATCAATGATATATCCCGATATTTAAATCTATGGCAGAGACAACAATCAAAAAAGCCTTCATGTTGGGCCCTGAATAAAATACTAAATAAGTTTTTTTCCTTAAATTGTGTGAGTATAAATGCGGGGATCTATGTAATTTTTATCTTTTTTGTATTACATATTCTTGAGTCAAATTTTGAACTGAGATCTTCAAAAATATCTGACTGTTAGAAAGTTCAAATTGATTTGGGACCTTCGTGGGATTTAAAATATGAACGAAAAGAAAGACATTAGATATTGAGAGAAAAAAATCCCCAAAGAGATTCCCTCTCCCCGTCTCCTTCCTCTCCTCATGGTCATCCCCCTTCTATCTTCTCCCAAACCTAATGCCACCATCACTCACATTGCTCGTTGCCTCTCTTCTCCCCTCTCTATCCCATTATCATCACTCTTCCAGTCCCCATATACCACCTCTAATATGCTACAGTTGTAAATCATCTAGGTCACATCCTTTTCCCTCATCCACCCATCTAGCTATCATCTTCTCACTATTTTCTTCCGTTTTCATCTTCTTTCCTTCCATCATCACTTTCATCATCACTTGAAACCTGTAAAGGTCAATTACAGTTAATTCGATAAAGTACACTTTCTGTAACTCTGGTTGGCTAACATCACGGGTTTCACTTTGCAGGTTTGCATAGCTACCGTCGCATCACATCTTAATCGACATATGCATGTTGTTTGCATCAACACTCTGGTATAGATAATGACGACAAAAACGCATATTGGGATATGCCAATAAGCAGATGCAATGGCAGGCTAGAGCATGGGATGATTATAAGCCCAGCAACTGAGTAGAAAAACAAAAGTTCACACATTTTGAGGTAGTTATTAAGATTAATCATGGACATAGACGCGATGTTATGAAGAGAAACTCATCCATTTCTTGAAATATTTACGACGAATGCAGATAAAAAAGCACTGACCGGAAACCCTAGAGTCGGGAGGGGGAGAGAGGGGGGACTGACCAGAGCGCGATAAGGATGAGGATCTAGTGGGACGAGGAGTGCGGGTGGTGAGGGGGGCGATAGAAGCAGTTGTAGGCGGCCTCGCCGGCGAGATAGACGCCGAATGCGACGACGGCGATGCCGAAGCCGGGGAAGGCGTGCTTGAGCTTAACCTCCAGCATGGGGTGCTTCCTCCACTCGTCCCTCCGCCGGAAGAACTCCCCCGTCGGGCCCAGTGCCTTTCCCATCTCCTCTGCTGATCACCCTCTTCTCTTCGCGAGGGAACCTTCTTCTCTGTGTGTGTGTGTTTCTCTCTCCCCCCTCTCGGCCTAGCGGCCCCTGTGCTACAGTGGAGACCGGATCTGCCATTGTGGTTGTTTGTGATCGTCAGATCTTAATCCGACGTCGCCCATTTATTTCCTCCGAAAACCCCCCCATCCAACCTATCTAACCCGGCAAATTCATGAGACGGATCTCTCTTTTTTTTACAAGTAAATGTATAATTAAGAAAGAAGAAGAAGTGTACAAAAAAGGTTCGGCTTCATGGTAGTCGACAATTGTTCCGATTCCTAAGAGATACAAAAACTTAGGGTCCTAAGAGTTACTTTGTGATTAGTTCATAATCGTAGATAGCGTTGTTAAGAACAACATTCTCAAAGTTACGGCGCGACGAGGTCCACCTACGGTTGCGCTCCAACCATACTGTCTTCACCACAACAGCAATGAGAATGGATGTTGTTCTGCGAGTATTGTTGTCCTGAATTTTAGCCATCCAATGAATAGCAAGTGGCAGTGGAAGGCTGGGGGGCACGACAGCCCTAAGACAGCGTTGGAAATGCGAGCCCACGACGAGCCATTATGCAATAAATGTTATTGCACATATCATTCCCTGATCTGAAATGAAGAATGGATAATTGGTATAATAGGTCCCTTAGTACAATTAGGGTTATGTACCATGGCCATCTTAATAATCATACAGCTGTTGATTCAACTATTGAATCAAAGAGGCTGGTGCTTGGATGAATATCTAAAGAGTTAGATTGAGGACTCATCAAGCACCGTCAAATGATTATTAAGAGATGATCTCCAGCCTGAGTAGGAGATGACAATCCTATCTCTGAAGGCTGATATCTGATCGACCTCTTGATGCAGGTCCTCTGCATAGGAATAGAGATTCGGAGGTGTCAGATTGGTTAGGTCAAAGAGTTGACTTAACGAGATCGAGATAACCAAAGTCCTATATCATATGCTGTCATGATATAGGCACGCATCCTCTGACCGGAGACAGATGTGTTGCTATATGTCCAAATATGTACATTTGGCAGACCAATAGGCTGATGACCTAATCAAGGTCTATACACCGACGCGCTGGTGTGCATATAAGGGCATATGAGTAATACGGTCTCTCAAAGGGATCATACAGGTTCAGTTACTGAACCGGAAGACATGAGCTCACTCATGAGATATTGGGAAGAATCAAATTCCATGCGCATGGTCGTCTCGCTTTGGAAGCTTGACTGAATTTGTAGGTTTGATATATACTTTTAGTATATGATCAAGACCTAGGTATGATATACACTTTTGGAAAGTGTATGATCGATAACAACTCCCAATGATCGAATGAGAAACTTACTGATAAAACCATGAAGTAGACAGTATAAAGTTGATCCGATACTTCGGGTTTAGTCTGAGTCTTCCAGTATGCAGGATGTACAGGTATTGGGAATACCTGAGGGTGATTTGATCATAAACGATTGTATAACCATGACGCTTCCATTCCTAGGGAGTGATGAAACGGGTCTGGATTTTAGTGACTCCTCTCAGTAGAGAAGTGATCTGATCTTGGTCCAAGTGTTGGACATTGATCTAAATGTGATTCATATACAATGAGAAGATTAGATTTACGGTCTTGATTTAATCAAGCATCTATGGGAGGCCCGTGATCTGGATTTGAGATATGATCTCAATATTCATGTCACTATACGTGGAACAATACAATCGCCCTGTCCTTATCTCCAAGTATCTGCGGAGAGATTGCATTATTCTTGAAGGGTTCATGAATAATTTCATAAGATCTAAGCAATGAAGAAATAATGATTAAATGTGATTTAATCATCTTGATGTGTGAAGAAATTATCCAATTTAATTAAATGTGATTTAATTAATGTGGATAAGAATAATGTGGATAGAAATATCCAATTATTCATAATATATTATAAATGTGATTTATAATGTATTAGAGAGAGCTAATTATAATTTATATGTGTTGATTAATTATTATGTGTATTGGATACACATTGTGTAATTAATTAACAATATGAATTATATGTTGTCTTGGATTGTGAATATGATTCACAATTTTTTCCATGGCAAGAATGCAATATTCTCAAAGATAATTGTGAATTACTTTTTGGAGAATAAAACCCAATAAATTTGTTGCAAATAAATAAGAGAGATTCCAAGGAGATATGCAATCTCATGGATTTCCATGAGATTGCAATCTCCATGCAATCTCAAGAGGCGGCACAACATTCCTATAAGGAATGTGTGGCCGTCCACTTGGAAGGTACATGGAGATGAAATCTCCATGTATCTTCTCTCCTTATTTGTTGGGTTGATTTAGGAATAAATTATATTTGATTTTGTCAAATATATTTTGACCTAAATTTGTTGCTTTTGACAACAACAATCTTGGCCATTGGATTGACACAAATCAATCTCACCCATTGATTTTATGTGTCCCATGGATTGAGATCCATGGATCCCAAAACCCTATAAATAGAGAGGCATACTATGCTCTCTATAGATACTTGCAATATTGGAGCTCTCTCTCTCTCCCTCATTTCTTGATACACGCCGGCCCTCTCTCCCTCTCTTGTTGGTGGCCGTCCACCATACCCTAGAGAAGGGAATCATCGTCGCCTTCGCCACAGCATTGCCGCTTCGACGTTCTTCGGTTCTCCGTCTTCTTGGAGAGTTCCTCTCACGAAGGATACGTTTGATCCCGTGCGACGAGATCAGGAGCAACCACGCTTGGATCATCTTCTTGTATTGCGAGGACAACATGGTTCATCCCCGCGCTCGCAAGCAGTCTCGCCGACGATCGGACTTGAGACAGGAGGTCTCTTCTCTTAGAGACTCGATCAACCACGCTTCAAGAGGTATTGCATTATACTTGTTGTGTTTATAGATAAAACGATCTGAGAATGGTTCTCGGATCATGTGGTTTCATCGAATAAAATTTTTAAATTCCGCTGCACCGAACAACTAGTGCAAATAGTCGTTCTTCGTCGTATCCAATACGACGATCACGCTTCCGTGATGCGCTTGAGGATAATTTCCATATCCTACAAGTGGTATCAGAGCCTTAGGTCGACGGTTTCGAATATGATTCGAAAAACCGAGGACGACTTGGGTTCGTTAAGGTCGCGAAAGTTTTATCGCATTTGATTTCGTAGATCTATTTAATAAATAAATTCGGCACTGTTTAAATTGTTTAAACACGAATTTAATACTTAGATTTTGTTCCCCATTAAATAAGGAAACCATAGGATCTGAGTTTACGTAAATCGGATTTCGTATGCTCTAGATATGGTTGTTTTAATGAACATGTATACACTGTTGCGGGAACTGTAGATCTGAACGTGATTAAAATGTTAATTACTGTTTAGACTTGCCTCGAAATGCGTGTAACATCACTTGAATTCTGTCCTAAATCAAATTAGCAATCTATGAAAATTTATTTTGTCTAATTTGGATTTAATATGATTAAGATATGCTAATTTTAGTAAGAAGGGGTCACTGCTGAAATTACAGTCCTAATATAGAACCAAGTGATTGTCAATTAGTGAAATTAATTGTTAATTTCGTAAAATAATCATGAAAAATATTTGTGAAATATTTGAAGATGATTATTTACATAATTGACTTGGCCTCAACCAATTAATTGATTAGATTTGATCTAAATCTTAATTGGAAACACATTCATCAAACTTAATGTTTGATTGGTGATTGTCATTTAATCATTTAGTGAAATTAAATTGTTTAATTTCCTAGAATAATTGTGCATAAATATTTGTGAAATATTTGATGATAGTTATTCCTTTAAATGACATTGCCTTAACCAATAATTGATTAAGATGTGATCTAAATCATAATTGGAAATCACAATCTTTCAAACTTGATGCTTGAATAGGATTTGGGAATTTGTCTAGCAAATTTCCTTATAATCAAAAATGTTTTGATTATTACTATATGGTACAATTTCGGTTGAAGAACCGATGATCATCTCAAGTACAAATTAATCAATTTGGCATTATCCTTTCCCGAGGCGGATATGGTGCCTAGTCGGAGAGCATTGGGGTTGTGGGTTGCAACGTATGTGGTTCGTCCCACTCTTGTCGGTACTGGCCATGACAGCGGGTAGGGCCGGGATAATGTCCGAGGGATTAAGATGTATTTTTCTAATTATTAAAATTCGAATTAATACGTATTTTGAGATATTACCATATATGTATTCAAGTAAAATAATCAAATTTGATTGATTGAATTGGATTGATAATTAATTTAATATGATTAAATTGATTATGTCCAATTGAAATACTCTAATATGATTAGAGCTAATAATTCCCTTGGAAGAATTAATTATGTGAATGTGATTCACGATAATTAATTAAAATTTGAATATGATATGGAGGATCACATAAGTGACATCCATGGTCTCCCGTCAAGGCGAAGGGTTCCGTCTCCAGGGATTGTATGTAGGAGACGCCTGTCCGAAGTGACAGCTCCTGTATGCAAGCGCATCTGGATCGGGCTCTTTGCTTCCCGAAAGAGTAAGGTCGTATACGTAGTGACCCCAATATCGGATCCTCATATTATTGGGGCGATATTGGATTGCGTATAGCGAGTACTATTCCTGTTGACGGTTGGTTCAATTAACGACGGGTCAACATCGCCTTAGGGGTGGTGGGCTCGGGTGTGAAAGACCGAATTGGGAAATGCAAGTTGGACTTGCAAAGCGGAATGTGTTCCCGCTTCTTTTTATCTGAGTTGCAGATTCTCATATTATTGGGATGTAACAAAGATAAGGAAGGAGATCCCAGATCTTGTTGAGATATAATGGTAAGTATATCTCTTACATTGAAAGTGATTAAGGGAATGTACTTTCAGTGTTGACAAGGCAAGACAACTTTGATATAAAAATCCTAAATCAAAGTAAAATATATATATTTATATATTTATGCAAATTTCTTATTTCAGATAATCCTTCATTAAAACCCACTCAATGATATACTCAATAATAACCAGTAAAATATCATGGATTGGACTCATAATCCAGATATTGTACTTGCAAATGAACACATAATGTATGTGGTTGCAATATGCAAGTTTCCTCATAATAGTGAGGAATGACAATTAAATAGATGATAGGACTAGAACCCTAGGGTTTGTGTGTCTCTATAGTCTTGGTATCATCAAATGTACTTTGGAAGTGACATGTTGATGATGATCATGATTGTCATATAATCCTTATAAAATCAATGAAGATTTTCTGGTATACATATGTGCTCTTGACATTTAATCATGAGTGACATGGTTCTCTGCATCATGTAGAATGGTAGCTCTATAAAGAGATGATGTATTCAAATTGTTTGAGTATCTACTTGAACCTATGTTTTATGAGTTTAGATGGATGTAGATGATGAGTGTCATTATTCTACTGTCTATACTCTAGTCAGTCATGAAGCTTCATAGTATTCATATTGTGTGAATTTAATGAAGCATAAATAAATGTTGAAATACTCTTATTTTGATTTTTTTTTGAATTTATTGTAAGAGATCCTTAATCTTAAGCAATGGTTGCTTATAGATAAAGGGAGCGCAATGGAAGCATGGGTTGGACCCAAGAAAGAAGGAAAGTCAAAGAGTTGACTGGACTTCTGTAACTTCCATATGACATCCAAAGAGTTGGGTGAATGCCAATACTACAATAAGTTGATGTGTTGATAGTATGACTATCAAATCTGTCTAGAATCCTTAGAAAAGGACTCGGATGGAGCATCAGAGTAATCTACATAAATCATTGATATTGACTTACTTATTGAATAAGATAAAGTCAAATAATTGTATCTCAATCTTCTGATGACATTCGCAATGGGTTGCATATGTTTTAGAAGATTGGAAAATTTGATCTTAAAGGTTTATAGTTGTCCACGTGAATATTGATGCAATTGTTGCAATAATCTCTGTTGGATTAATAGACTTGTTAATTTCAGTGGGAGAGCCCTTAGTCTTAGAGAATGTCTCTGTGACCTAGATATTAGAATACACTCATTGGATATTTCTAAATGTTGGAAATAAACATGAATTCGGAGGTAGAACTATCATAAAGAATTATGATGGAGATATTTCAGATAGTATTCTAAAATCTCGTGGACTCCACTAAATTAGAAAAATTAATGAATGGTTCATTAATATTTCTAAATACTGAAATTAAAAGATTTATAAGATCAATAGGAGGATGAAGATCATTTGACAATGATCTAGCATCGAGCCTTGGACATTTGTCTATCGATTTGATCAATAGACTAGTAAGAGATGAAACTTTAGAATGTCTAAAATTTCAAAACTTACATACTTATGAATATTGTATTCAAAGTAAAATGTCCAATACACCCTTCTTTGGGAATGGTGTAAGATGCCGAGGTATTCAGGATCTCATGCATATTGATGTATGTGGATCATCTATATCATAATGAACATTGTGGATATGTGATATCTATTAATGATTATGTATGATATGAGATTTCTTCTCTTCACTTAGAAACCTTTGAAAAGTTCAAAGATTTCACAAGTTTGGTTTAGAACCAAAGTTTGAAGTGAGATAAAATGAATTTGGTCTAATCTAGGTAATCAGTACCTATTAGATGAATTCATAATATACCTTATGGAGAAAGGAATATCATTCCTGTCTCAATCCTCCTAATACACCTTAACTCAATAGAGTTATAGGGAGATACAATTGGATCATGTGTGACATGATTCAATCAATGATGAAATTTTTGCATAAATTCCTCTTAGTATCCAGGTATATATGTAGTAGATACTGCATATAATTCCATGCAAGTAAGCTGGAATTGAGCACTTGAGAGTGCTGCTTCATTAGGAAAATAAAGGATGGTATTGGATACCTACTTTATGACCTTGAGATTCTTAAAATATCTCATCTCCAAGAATGTGATTCTTAGAGGTTGAGACTCTTGAGAATCAAGATGAAAATGAAGTATAGGAACTTATTTTTTCTTGAGAAGATAATGAGACTCCTGAAATTGGAAACTAAAAGGACAATTAAAGATGAAACACTAATACCTCTTCAAGTGAGTTTGAGGATGGATTCCATGTGTTAGAGAAATCTGACAATGATCGAACTTCATGTGATGAAGCTTCTGAAGATCATAGCATGGATAGATGGATAGCAATAAAAGTCTAATGTAGACTTCATATACAAGTGTTGTATATGGACCCTCGAGGATCCACCTATATGGGTAAGACCTGTAAAGGTGTAAATGGATCTTCAAGAGACAGGGAACCTGATGAGAAGGTAGAAACCTTCAAAGCACGGTTTGTAGCCATGAGCTACACACTGGAAGAAAAGACATTGCTTGCAATGAGACTTGTTTTTCAGTGACCATGCTTAAAACCATCAGAATATTACTAACCTTAGCTACACAACTTGACTATTGCATCTTCAAGATGTAAGTCAATATTGCATTCCTCTGCGAATACCTCTTTGAGGATATTCACATGAAGTAGCCCCAGGGCTTCATGGTTGAGGAAAGCAAGGTGTGCAAGCTAAGGAATTTATCTATGGACTCAGATAAGCTTCTTAAAGTTGGATCATAAGATTCGATGAAATTATAAATGTTATGATTTCAGATAGAATCTGGATGAGCCATGTGAAGTTTAGTGGGAGTGCCTTTGTGTTCATCGTGCTAAATGTAGATAATATCCTAATCATTTAGAATGATATAAGGATGATAATAAGTGTTTTATTATCTGGTTGTTCCATAACTTGAGATATAATCTCAAGGATACCTCTTAGATCTTAATTCTGAAATTGTTCAGGAGCAAAGAGAAGAGGGTATTAGGACTGTCACATTAATTGTACATCTTGGACTTATTCCATTTTATGGAAAATTCCAGTAATGGCTTCCATCCCTTCAAATATGGTACTGACCTATCTAAAGGGATAGCACCTCAAAGAGTTGAGGAAGTGAATGCTGGAACTACTTACCTTTGGGCATCAGTTCTGAGAAGCCGGGTGTATGCTAGATGTGTACAAAAGCCAGATGGCTGCCATGCAGTGGGAGTAGTAAACTGTTACTAGTCCTACTATGGGAATAAAACACTTGGTTGCAGTAATAACAAAATCTTCATAGATGACAAGATTTTTGAGATAATGATCTTAAAGTCTTATCTTCAAAAGTTTAAGACTTTATAGATAGTGATCTAAAAGGTCTTAACTAAAGATACCTTAGGAGATAGAGATCTCCAGAAATAAGGATATTCTTATAAGGATTATGGAAATACTGGTTATGATAATTGTTAAGTGTAGTGTCAAGGACACTATAACTAACAAGATTGAGTATTAGTTGCATAAGATGCAACATTCACATTGGATGCGAGCACTGTTACTGGGGATATGCAAGTGCCGTAAAAGGACTTGGCGTAGTCTCGCAGGAACAGAGTGACTGATCAGCTTACCTAGCTATTTTCTAAATAGCCTATGATTGTCACATGAGTGTGAGTTTAAATGATTAGCCCATTAATGGCTCTTTGGTCGAGTGGGAGATTGTTGGAAATGCGAGCCCACGACGAGCCATTATGCAATAAATGTTATTGCACATATCATTCCCTGATCTGAAATGAAGAATGGATAATTTGTATAATAGGTCCCTTAGTACAATTAGGGTTATGTACCATGGTCATCTTAATAATCATACAGCTGTTGATTCAACTATTGAATCATAGAGGCTGGTGCTTGGATGAATATCTAAAGAGTTAGATTGAGGACTCATCAAGCACCGTCAAATGATTATTAAGAGATGATCTCCAGCCTGAGTAGGAGATGGCAATCCTATTTCTGAAGGCTGATATCTGACCGACCTCTTGATGCAGGTCCTCTGCATAGGAATAGAGATTCGGAGGTGTCAGATTAGTTAGGTCAAAGAGTTGACTTAACGAGATCGAGATAACCAAAGTCCTATATCATATGTTGTCATGATATAGGCACGCATCCTCTGACCGGAGACAGATGTGTTGCTATATGTCCAAGTATGTACATTTGGCAGACCAATAGGTTGATGACCTAATCAAGGTCTATACACCGGTGCGCTGGTGTGCATATAAGGGCATATGAGTAATACGATCTCTCAAAGGGATCATACAGGTTCAGTTACTGAACCGGAAGACATGAGCTCACTCATGAGATATTGGGAAGAATCAAATTCCATGCGCATGGTCGTCTCGCTTTGGAAGCTTGATTGAATTTGTAGGTTTGATATATACTTTTAGTATATGATCAAGACCTAGGTATGATATACACTTTTGGAAAGTGTATGATCGATACCAACTCCCAATGATCGAATGAGAAACTTACTGATAAAACCATGAAGTAGACAGTATAAAGTTGATCCGATACTTCGGGTTTAGTCTGAGTCTTCCAGTATGCAGGATGTACAGGTATTGGGAATACCTGAGGGTGATTTGATCATAAACGATTGTATAACCATGACGCTTCCATTCCTAGGGAGTAATGAAACGGGTCTGGATTTTAGTGACTCCTCTCAGTAGAGAAGTGATCTGATCTTGGTCCAAGTGTTGGACATTGATCTGAATGTGATTCATATACAATGAGAAGATTAGATTTACGGTCTTGATTTAATCAAGCATCTCTGGGAGACCCGCGATCTGGATTTGAGATATGATCTCAATATCCATGTCACTATACGTGGAACAATACAATCGCCCTGTCCTTATCTCCAAGTATCTGCGGAGAGATTGCATTATTCTTGAAGGGTTCATGAATAATTCTATAAGATCTAAGCAATGAAGAAATAATGATTAAATGTGATTTAATCATCTTGATGTGTGAAGAAATTATCCAATTTAATTAAATGTGATTTAATTAATGTGGATAAGAATAATGTGGATAGAAATATCCAATTATTCATAATATATTATAAATGTGATTTATAATATATTAGAGAGAGCTAATTATAATTTATATGTGTTGATTAATTATTATGTGTATTGGATACACATTGTGTAATTAATTAACAATATGAATTATATGTTGTTTTGGGTTGTGAATATGATTCACAATTTTTTCCATGGCAAGAATGCAATATTCTCAAAGATAATTGTGAATTATTTTTTGGAGAATAAAACCCAATAAATTTGTTGCAAATAAATAAGAGAGATTCCAAGGAGATATGCAATCTCATGGATTTCCATGAGATTGCAATCTCCATGCAATCTCAAGGGGCGGCACAACATTCCTATAAGGAATGTGTGGCCGTCCACTTGGAAGGTACATGGAGATGAAATCTCCATGTATCTTCTCTCCTTATTTGTTGGGTTGATTTAGGAATAAATTATATTTGATTTTGTCAAATATATTTTGACCTAAATTTGTTGCTTTTGACAACAACAATCTTGGCCATTGGATTGACACAAATCAATCTCACCCATTGATTTTATGTGTCCCATGGATTGAGATCCATGGATCCCAAAACCCTATAAATAGAGAGGCATACTATGCTCTCTATAGATACTTGCAATATTGGAGCTCTCTCTCTCCCTCATTTCTTGATACACGCCAGCCCTCTCTCCCTCTCTTGTTGGTGGCCGTCCACCATACCCTAGAGAAGGGAATCGTCGTCGCCTTCGCCACCGCGTTGCCGCTTCGACGTTCTTCGGTTCTCCGTCTTCTTGGAGAGTTCCTCTCACGAAGGAGACATTTGATCTCGTGCGACGAGATCAGGAGCAACCACGCTTGGATCATCTTCTTGGATTGCGAGGACAACGCGGTTCATCCCCGCGCTCGCAAGCAGTCTCGCCGACGATCGGACTTGAGACAGGAGGTCTCTTCTCTTAGAGACTCGATCAACCACGCTTCAAGAGGTATTGCATTATACTTGTTGTGGTTATAGATGAAACGATCTGAGAATGGTTCTCGGATCATGTGGTTTCATCGAATAAAATTTTTAAATTCCGCTGCACCGAACAACTAGTGCGACTAGTCGTTCTTCGTCGTATCCAATACGACGATCACACTTCCGTGATGCGCTTGAGGATAATTCCATATCCTTCAGACAGTGCACGCCTGGAGCCAGACGGCGGAGGAGAACGGGCAGCCAAAGAATAGGTGTTCATGAGATTCATGCGTGACCCCGCATAAGTAGCAAAGTCGGTGCTCACACAAACCGAATCTTGCAAGACGATCAGTGGTAGGTAACCGGCCCATAGTAGCACGGTATAGCACACATGCGAAGCTCGGTGGGGTGCCATGCATCCAGACAGTATTGGCTCACGGAGGCGAAGTAGCTTTTTCACGAAAAAGGTCATAGGCATCGGTGAACGAGAAACCCTTGGGCGAATGGACCCAAACTTACGGTTGGTCGTCACCAGCGATAGCATTCCGAATAGAGCTCCTAGCGGCCAACATAGCCCGCCAAAGCCGAGAGGTAGAGATGCCGGCCTGCAACTCCCAAAAAGAGCATGAGCTTAGATGTTTTAGAACGCAAGTAAGCAGCCCAAATGGAGGGACATCCGTTAAGATCCTCCAAATCTAGGACGCATGCATAGCCTTGCGCAACGCCTCAAAAGAAGGCACCCCAAGTCCCCCTTCCAACCTTGGGAGACAAGGCGTGGTCCAAGAGATGTCGTGGCGACGCTTCCTCCATAGGAAGTCAGCACATAAAGAGTTTATCTTGCGCGCATCTCTTCAGTGGAATGAAGGTCCCGGCAGCCCAATAAAGAAAAACACCATGCATGAGCGATTTAATCAGTTGTATCCTCCCCGCCATGGAGAGCACCTTGGCCTTCCATCCCTGGATGAGCGCTCTTATCTGATCTTCGAGGGCTCGGGAGTCAGAACTTCGGCCCGAGGAGGAGGATAACGGAAGGCCCAAGTAAATGGACGGCAGCGATTGTCTGAGGATACCCAAGTGTAGCGTGGAGGAAAAATCATCGGGGTGCCATTTAGATCTGAAGAGCTTGCTCTTCCTGGGGTTGAGACGCAGACTAGAGGATGCTTCGAAATTCTTGAGAATCTCTTTGACGGCCATAAGGGAGCGAAGTGAGCCTTTGCAGAAGAACAACATATCGTCGGCATAAATAAGATGGGTAGGGGCGGCACTCCTCCCGCGACCCATTCGCCAGAATTGCCCGTCAATCACAACCCTCTCAACCAAGCACGAGAGCGACTCCATCCCAATGGCAAATAATAGCGGGCTAAGGGGGTCCCCCTACCTCAGCCCCCCTGGAACTTCTAAAGAGGCCGTAGGGAGTTCCATTGATCAAGATGGAAAAAAAGTGGTGGAGATACAATTCTTCAATCCAATTGGCCAAGTTTGGTGGAACCCCAAGGTCTTAAGCCTATCAATGATGAACGAGTGTTCAATGGTGTCGAAGGCTTTGCATAAGTCAGTCTTAAGGCATGTCTTGTTGCGCCCCGCCTTCCTATCAAAGCCCCAAAGAATTTCATTTACAAGCATGTTGTTGTCGCTAATTGAGCGGCCCTTAATAAAAGAAGTTTGATTCGGCGAGATTAGTTGCGGAAGGACCGAGGCGAGCCTAAAAGCAAGGATCTTGGCAAAGATTTTGTACACGACAATGCAGCATGAGATGGGGCGGAAATCAGCCAAATCTGAGGGAGACGGGGTTTTTGGGATAAGAGTAAGGAAGCAGTGGTTGACATGCCTCACCATATCCCCCCCTTTGTACAAAAAATCAACGCCTCATGGACATCTTCCTTGACCAAATTCCAGTGCAGCTTGAAGAACCCGGCGCTGAACCCATCTCGGCCTGGTGCTTTCAAGGAACCGATAGATGAGACAGCCTTCCAAACTTCATCATATTCAAAAGGGCGAATGAGACAACGAGTGGCATGCTCTGTAATGCATCTTTTGGGTGCAGGTGGCTTGGACCTAAAAGGCCTTGGCAACGGAGGGCCAAGGATAGTAGAGAAGTACGACAATGCCGACTCGACCACCTCCAAATGTTTATCAATTATGATACCCTGGTTATCAATAAGTTGGTGGATTTGATTTGCGGAGACACGAGCTACCGCAGACAGATGGAAGAACCTAGTGTTTCGATCCCTAAGCTTCAGCCAGCTTATCCTGCTTTTTTGCTTCCATGCGGATTCAAGGCCGCGGTCAAGATTGTCAATGTGTTGCTTGGTAACCGTCTCAAGTTGGGCGAGGTGGGGGTCAAGTGGGGCCTCAGTAAGAGCCCCGTTAACGACGACGGGGAACTTCTCCGTCTCCTTAAGCTCCTTAAAGGCATTAGCTTCAGTTGACGACTAGGCTTTGAGTGCCGCTTTGACATTTTTCAATCTTTGAGCGAGGCAATGGAGTGGGTTTCCCCTAACAGGGGAGGCCCAACCACTGTTGACAACCTCCAAGTATCCATCCCTAGCGGACCAATAGTCTAAGTACTTGAAAGGTATTCACCCCACGACTCGTGGAGCAAGCGTGATCGTGAGAAGCAGATGGTCGGTAGAGTGAATGGGGGAGTAGCACAGCTTTACATGTGGCATCAATGAAAGGAATTTTGTGTTTACCAGTGCACGGTCTAGCTTGGAGGCGATCCTTAGGGGGGCCCACGGACGAGTTAGTCTAGGACCAAGGATTCCCCGTAGCTTCCATGTCTAGGAGCGTGCAGTCATTAATGCAATTATTGAACTCTTCAAGTGGGGACCTTGGTGGAGTCCTTCTCCCCATCTTCTCATGTGCATAACGCACGACATTAAAGTCACCAAGGACCAACCAAGGGCCTCGAATGGAGCCCATGATATCATTAAGATTGGCCCAGAGATGTTTACGTAGCGTGGACAGGTCTCCCCATACACAATAGTGAGATTGATCGAGAGACCTCCGCGATCGAGAGAACTATGTGGGGCAGGTCTCCCCATACACGTAGCGTGGGGCAGGTCTCCTGTTACAGCCTCCAACCTCTACCAAAGTAATCAATGCTTTCCCATTTGGCACCAAGAACCTGCTTCATAGAAAGGTGGTTGCCGCAAAAAAGAATAGCCATTTGCCACAAGAAGAACCCTCTCCAGGAGGGTTCGACCTTAACAACCCTCATCCCGAAGATTACGGAATGGACTCGGCACAGGAAAAGGGCCAACCTAATCAGCTCGTTGTGGACAACTCGAGCTCGTCGACTGCATCTCACAGGAAGAGAAGGTCGTCCAAGGCCATTGGGCAAACTCCTGGGTCATCGTCGCCCACCAACAACAACTCTTAATGTCTATCAATGTATGTAACACCCGGGGGCTAAACAAGCCCCGAAAGATGAAGACCTTCATGAAGGATCTACAGAATAAAAATGCTGAGCTCATCGGCCTACTGGAAACTAAAATCAGACCGGCCAATAGGCAGCGATTTACCGATTCTATCCTGTCGGGCTGGAGGTTCGTGCACAATAATACCCAATTGGGGAGAATATATTTCCTCTGGAAAGAGGATTGCTGGAACTGCCAAATCGTAGTGGTTAACCACCAGGTGATCTCTCTGGTTTGAGATGGATCTCTTTGTTTCCTTTGTCCCAATCTCTATTAGACACTTCATTCATTCTCCATGTATCCTCCTTAGAGGACCTTTGTAGCATCGAGATTGTCGAACAAACGAGCCAGCCCAAAACCTACATAATTGGAAGTAGTTGTCGGTGAGGATCCACGATAGAGAAGGATCTGAACACATCCTCAGAAGTTCAATGGTGTTTTATCTCTTCCACAATCAGTTGATACCCTCACGTAGAGAAGCTCGAGATCACCAATGTGCTAGCTTTAATCGGTAAGAAGCTCTCCCTGGATATTTATTTTTGGATTTTATCGTATATGACCAAACTTCTCCTTCTCGTGATGTTATAGTATTCATCTTCTGGTTCAGAACATTGGAGAGAATGTACAAGCGAGAGGAGATTTGAGACAATATTATCGAAGGTAATGGGATGTAAACCCCTTTTATTTTGTTGTTGTCTTTATATGATTTCGTGATGTCTCGTGTTTAAGAACCTAATATATATGTTTCTTGTGGAGATTTGTAAATGTCCTTTGTTAATGTATATACCATCTACATTATGTTGATACTATCTTTAGTAAATTTCCAAATGCCACACACCTTAAATTGGGATTGGAATAACTACATCAGATTGGAACGCGGTAAGGGATAAGGACACATAAAAAAGATGGTAAACTTGTTGTACATCAGATGCCTTTCAATTAACTAATAGCTTTTAGTAAACAATCAAATGGGCTTAATGAATCCCATTTGCTGTCACTTTTTTACCAATAAAAAGCGAAAAAGAAAAGATCAATCCATAAGATAATTTTGAACTATAATACGACTAGTGGAAAAGGGATAGTCGATTCAAAATAGGAAGTAAGTGTGATTGAGCAACCTACAAGATGTGAGCAATCACCCTTAGCTTATAGATCAAAAGGAGGACCACCCTTTGGTCAATCACACTAATGAAGTTGATTCATCAAAGGAATTCAAGAGTTTAACAAGAGGTCTTGTGCCCTTATACACTAGATAAATCTTTGAATCCTTTCACGAAGGCTCTTAACTTTATAGGAATTTGATCAAAAATGACGCATACATGCAACGCATGAGAGTCACTAAGCATGTATCCATCCAACGTGAGCCATAACACATCTTCGTCTTCTCTTTAACCGCCTCCCGGATCTACGAGAATGCATCTTTTGGCTAAGGGAAGAACCCGAAGGAGGGTTATACCTGGAGCTTCAAGGTCAAGGTGTTCGACTCAGTTGGTAAATGTTGTCTTCATCAACCCTTAAAGCTTCACCATACCAATTTCTTGCATAAGAGAGGATGCCCCTTTGCTCCTCTCCATAGTCACTCGATCCAAGGAGATGCTTCCTCCATTCTATCACTTTCTTTACGCCTTTTTATCTTCCAATTCAATAGTTTTTAAAGTTGTGTGCCATATCTGTATATCTCCATTCATATTTCAATTTGCATTTGTTGTTGGTGCTATTTGTTTATCGCGCTTCTAGGTATGGATGTTTGGCGCGAGTTCACATTAGAAGCTCTTAGGGTGCGTTTGGTTGGCGGGTTAAGGCGAGTTAAACTGGTAGAGGGTAACTCGTTTTTGTGTTTTGGTGTTTGGATAGAGGGTTAAACTGTGGGTGTGTTAGAAGTAGGTTTGGGGTGATACGATTATATTAAAGTTTCAAAAAGTGAGTAGTTATTGTGATGTGATTGTATTGAAGTTTGGAAAAGTGAGTAGAAGTGGAGTAGTTTATAATTTTTATATGATATGATGATATAATATATTATTTTTTGATAGGATTGATGATGTCAAATTGATTTATTTAATTTTTAAAAAAGGAATAAAGTGGGGCCCACATGAGAGGGAGGGTGGGTTAAGGGGGTAAACTCCCCAAACCCACCGGTAACCCGGTAGCCGAACGCTACCTTAGTGAGCTTCGTGTAAGAAGAACTTGAAGCGCATCTCCAATGCACCTAGTTGGATCTTGGAGGAGCACACATGCACATCTTCAGCAAGAACCTCTTCTATCTTCTTTTTTTCTCCGTTTCATTCATAGTGTTGTTTTTTATCTCTTATTTTGTTGTAAGTTAGTAGAGTACACTTGCTATCTTCTCCTCATCTTTGATTTGCCCTTCATTTGCTTGGTTAATAGATAAGTAAGAACTTCATGGAATCGATGTCTAGCTAAGTTTATCATTGTATGTGTTTTAATTTATCTAAAATTTCATGAACATGTATGTCAAAGAAAATATATTTCTGTTCAATCTATCTTTGATTATATTAGTTTGTTGTATGCAATATATGTCCTGTTTTCCTTTATTAACCTCATGTGCTTCAATCATACATTGTCCTCACACTGGCATATCTCTTATTCATTTAGTACGTTTAAAAAAATCGCAAAAGATTGAAACATGAATACACTGCACACAAACCCCTCATGTGGTTCGACCCATGATCACCAATTCACAATGGCACACTTCTTTGTGTTGTGTTTTATTCGCTTGAGTTTGGTTATTATTCTTATTATTGATTTTCTTAGATTGTGTCCCACAACAACGAATGTTTTTGCACGTCTTAGCATACACGATTTTTGTCGACCAATATCCTCTTGTATATAGAACCAACATCAATTATAAATTCCAATCTCGACTACTTCATGCAGCTAGCTTCCATGTCAGTTAGTTGACTTATTTTAGAATTAGTCGACTAACCATTACAATCAATCTTGGGTATAATGTCTTCTTCTTGATCTGAGTTTTTATCGAATAAGTATACCCTCACCTACCTCCATTACCAAAGATCGGTCTTGAGTATGATTCAGTCGACTAACCATTACGATCAGTCTTGGGTATGATAGTCTTGGCCTTCCACTGCGACGCTTCACCTTAGAAAGGTCATGGTTAGACCTTCTACCATGCTAGCAACCTTAGATATCCCTCCAACTGATTTGCGCTTTTGGATAACTGAATCCCATTAACAACCATTTGATCTAGTTCTAAGAGTTGCAACGTTCATCGATTATCGTCTATTGTTTGTCTTGCACACGTTCTTTGAATATTTCATTGATTTTCTTTGCATTTCCTTATATTCTTACATTCTTAGCTTGTAATATCGATACTACATCCACCTTGACGACTTCCCATCATTTTTATCCATGGCTTATATTTTTACTTTATTTCCTATGTGTATTTTTTCACCATGTTAGCTATTTACAACTTAACCTCTTTGCTAGTTAAAGTATTTTCATATGAGTTTGTGCCTCGAAAAATACCTTAATAATTCAATTCCTTCTAAATTAGCTTTGCATTAAATTGATAAAATTTTGGTCTAGCTTTTCTCTCCATACTTAGCATATTAAATCACTTGAACATTTAGTCACTTAAATTAAAAATCATAAAAATAACATCATGAATAGATAGAGTCCTTGCGTTTAGTAGGAACTTATATGAAAAAAATGAGTTTTTAAAGTGTTAATACAATGACAAAACATCTCTTTATGACATAGAAAACCTAATTTTCAAAACCCTAAATGTCTTTTATATCTGATTTCATAACGAAACTGCCTTTGTATTGAATAACATAACATTCTCCATAGATAAATTTGATCTAATATGTGTAAGATTTCTAAGATTACCTTGTGATGACGTGTAGATCTTATCATAGTTTGAGTGCCCAATAGATTTTTAGTAATTTTTGTATGTTTTCCCATGGAAGCAACACCTTGTAATCCTACATGGCCATGTATGTGAACGCATCTCTTGTGTTGCCTTGGGCATTTGAAGTTAAATCCTCAAGAGATTGGGCATGCATCATCGAGCCTCAAGTTAGTTACTAGAATCAACTTCTCTAGAGATTGTACCACTCAAGCATCTTGAGCCTCGACTTGTATCTGCTTCGCTAGCTTTGTCGGAGATCGAAGTGCTCTGCCTTGCACCTGACAGAGAAGAAACTAAGGGAGGAGGTCCGCGATGCACAGACACCATTCGGTCATTTTGCACCATCCTCCAAAGCTTGTGAGGATCGTATGTGTTAGACTACCATCATCAAGCACTTCAGGGTATCACACGTGACTTGCATCTAGCCGTTGTCGTTGCTCACCACGTACAGCTGCACCACCAACCATTTGATCTTATGTGCTCATTAGAACCGTAAAAAGCGTGATCCGGGCAAAGTCTTTCGAATCAAATAATCTCACGTGCTAACACAATCCACGTGGACACACCACATGTGTATCATCAGAACTGAAAGGGCAGATCTCCACCGCTCGATCTCCAGCTCCATCATATGCAAGCTTGTGAAACTCCATATATTTGTTTCAAATTTTGGAGTATATTTGAAATTCAAAAACTACAAATGATTATTCCATTCCATAGAGCTCATCGAGACCTTTCCAACAAGCTCAAGATTATCAAATTATGAGCTTACTATCTCAAGATATTGATGTTTTAAGATGAACAATCGAGATCCCTATATGGATTCTAAACAGACTCGAATTGGATCCGAATTTGGATCTGAATCACGTCTTCTTATATAAATATGAGATGGTAGTCTATCCTCTCAAAAAACCTAGCCACCCACTATCTGTTTCCCTCACGGGAGTACTATCATCTTAGCGGGATTAATCGATGGAGGGTCGTCGTCGTTGAAGAAGGTGCTCCGAAGAAGATCCGCAATCGTCATTGCATAGGGGAGCTCGAGGTCACCATTGTGCACATTTACGCTGCGACCGAGTAACGGAAATACCGTTTCCACGTGAGAGGAGATACCGAGAAAACATTATCAAAGGTAACGATGTCTCCAATCCCTCTTTGTTGTTGGGTCGCACGTATTTCTAGAAAATGTATGCTAGAAGATGAAGATTCTTAGCGATTTTGTGGTATGACACGTAGGTGGTCTTTGATATTACATTGTGCACATAATATTTTGGTTTTTTACCGTTGATCTGATCATTAACATTAATAGGGATCATTTGTTTATGGAAACATAATTCTATTTTGTCATTGATTTAAAAGAGGACGATTTAAACATTTGAGAATTGATGTCTGCTAACAAAGTTGGAAAATTTTCACCTATTTTATATCGATCATTGTGATGTACATAGCCTTTTTATTTTGTTTTATCCCATTAACAAATTAATAGCCACATCACTAGTTGATTTGTATATGTTGGTATATATAAGAAATCATACTTTTCAATTTGAAAAATACTGTACAAACGAGAGGGATGATCTATTACTTGATAGAAATTGATGACCTTTTGTTCTCCTCAGCACATTTATTATCATGGTCAAGTTATTATTGTTATTATTCACTAAATGCTAGTAATTTATGCAATGTTATTATGTATAATGAAAAGTTGCCTTGACTTGTATCATAAAATTTTATATTATTTTGTTTCTATTAAAATCGAATGTCATCCTTGTTAATCAGTGATAATCTATTATAGGTCGTTCGGCTAGAGGGGTTTACGCCCGTTAACCCATTTTTTCTCCCTCCATGTGGGTCCCACTTTTCATCTTTTTTAAAAAAATTAAATAAATCAATTATCCATCACCAATTCCATCAAAAAATAATATATTATACCATCATATCATATAAAAAATATTAATCTAAGGGCAAAGTAACCCATTTTGGGTTTTGGTGTTTGGATAGAGGGTTAAACTGTGCGTGGGTTAGAAGTGGGTTTATTGTGATATGATTGTATTGAAGTTTGAAAAAGTGAGTAGTTATTGTGATATGATTGTATTGAAGTTTGAAAAAGTGAGTAGTTATTGTGATATGATTGTATTGAAGTTTGAAAAAGTGAGTAGTTATTGTGATGTGATTGTATTGAAGTTTGAAAAAGTGAGTAAAAGTGGAGTAGTTTATAATTTTTATATGATATGATGGTATAATATATTATTTTTTGATGGACTTGATGATGGGGAATTGATTTATTTAATTTTTTAAAAAGATAAAAAGTGGGGCCCACGCAGGAGTGAGAAAAAATGAGGTTTGGGGTGTGGGGAGGTTACTCTCTTATGCCGAACGGCACCTTAGTGTACTTTGACGAATTTCGATTGCTTGCATTAGAGTTAATTACCATTGTCTGCCTTCTATTCATACATTACTGGTTACAAATCTGTGTAGATATATTTGAATATAGCGGTTACGATCTTTTGAGTTTATTCACATCACAAGTGATAAGTTATTTAGGTACAAATTGCATTGACTATATACTAAACTTCCCCATACTTTATATCGATGCAATGATGAGTCAATGAAGAATTTTGATAACTGTGATTGCTGATAGTCTTCATTGATTATTTAATCAGTAAAGCTAAATTAACTTGTCAACTTTGGGGGAACAAATACAAAATAATGTTTTGTTATGTAATGAAAACAATCTGATGAAAGATTCTTGAGTGGTCAAATATTTCTAAATTCCTCTAGACATTTGGACGATCGAAATATATTTTCAAAATTCTTTTAAACTGAAGTCGTATAATCAGATGTAAAGTCTAATAGGTTTAACGGATAAGGTTAATATGAGAACACCAACCAACTGCGCAAATAGTTCTCCCAACAAGTCGTTAGAAGATATTGTAATAGTTGTGTTACATTTATTATCATTCCGTGGATGAGATTCATGGTCATTGGACCTCGAGTACATACCATGAAGTTCGCGACTCCGACGGATGAGTTGGATGACGTTGCACCTAGCAGTTTCGTTGTATCCAGAGTCGCTCAATGGAGTAGATAGGTGGTGTGGTTGGCGTTCTTGGTTTCACATTTATACACTATATTAGGATTCTGAGTAGAATTAGGCGTGGTCGCATCAAATTCTATTTCGAGTAATATTATTGTGAATGGTGTTTTGGGATGTGGTTTGAAGTTGGAGAAATCAAGGTTATGATCTTTTCCTGTTCTACATGAACAGAGGTCCTTCGGGGTTTAGTGAGGATGACTATCGAGTTCCGCCCGCAAGTTTTGCATTAGCTTGTAATTGTTTATGAGAAATGATTCGTAATCATATATCAATAATTTCAAATATATACCATTGTGGGTTCTAATCAACAGGTGAAAATATCGAGATTAAGGTGATAGTCCTAAAATGATTATTAAATGGATAAATAAAATAAGTGAACAAGTGGTCCAATGTAAATCGGAATAACTTGGTGTACTTCAATCTTTACAATATTTGCATCACCAATAGAGTTATGCATGCATGCCTTGCTTACCCATAAATTAGCGAATAGTATTATCTCGTTAACGAATAATTGCTCATAACGTTACCCTCGTGTGAACCCAACATGTGTAGCTGAGAAAAAGCAGTAACAGTAGCGATTTTTTAGGAGATTTGACTTTTTGTCGTCACGCTTGCACCGAACAAGGTGTGTTCTACGTAGAGTAATTTATTTATTTCTGTACTATATTCATTTTCTTTGAGAGATAATGCAGTGAGATAATTAGCTTCTGCAGCACATTTTTATAACTGTATGTTGTATCTCAATTTATGTATTATCATCTATGAGAATAAATATTGCAGTTTACATTCCATTTCATGTTATTCACATGCTAGTATATATTTCAAATGTTAATCTAGTATAAATGTGATGATTTGTTGAGTATCCGAGATCATAGGTGTATTTGGATCATAGGTCTAAAGCCTCGTCCGGTCAGTTTCGACAATCAGAGGGGTGGGGCATCACAAAGCTACACATCATGTGGGGGGTTATTTACAATGAGAGGGTGCCTTCTGGAGCAGATACATGGACAACCTGTAGGAAAATTACATAAGTAGGTTGCCATATTTTCTGAATTGTAGACAAATCCTTACATAAGGCTTTTTAATTCCTTTATTCACTACAAAAAAACACAATTGGCGTGCACATGGGGTCTTCTCATGTGCATGCTCAATTGTTGAGCGAGCACATATCCCCGTCTGATGTATGCTCCCAGATAGCCATGTTGCAAGGGCAGGAAGGCGAGCATCTATGTACGCCAGGTGCTCGCTTGTCGTCCATACATGCACAAATGTGCTTCTCTCATCTTCTTATTGCTTCAGGTTCTAGTAAACATATTAGGAAGACCACCTCGGACCTAAGACCAAGGAACCTTTTATAGATACCTTATCAGGCCTAGATGAGGTAATCTATATGAGTGAGCTTAGTTCGACTATTCTCACACCAGAGCTGAGTAATCAGTTGTATGTTAATCTTCATTGGACAATCCCTACCCATTATTGTTACCTTTTTTAGGATGACTTGGATAACAACACACCTTTTGTGTAGTCATTCCTCCCATATTCCATGAGAAGGTTTGCCTTAAACTTTCTTGAGTATGTATATTCTTTCTTTGCCTTGTAAATGTTTACCTTTTTTGTTCCTTCCGTGTCTTGTAATTCACGTCGATCACCCTACTATTGTCTCATTTTCATTTGTGTTTGTACTTAGGATGAACATATCTTAAGTATAGTGGGTGAGTGACCTCAGTTGCTCCTTTTCTTTTATTTTTGTATATTCTATTCTATACCATCAACCCCTAACCTTGACTGCATTCCAATACTTAGGCTGACTAGAGCCTAAGTATAGGGGGTTGATGTCTATGTACACTCGAGTCTATATTCGTTTCTTGCCTTTAATTGACCTATTTTTGTTTTGTTCTATATTTACTCTGACCAAAGCTTAAGTATAGGGGACCGATCGACTTCTTTCATTATTTTGCACTCTTTTATGCTTATTACGAGTTATGTCTTCTTTTTTATTTATTCCCAGAGGACATAACACAAGAAAAGTATAAGGGTATTATATATGTTAATATATGCTTTACCCATAATTCATATTGCCATATCTTTTATGTATATAATACTCAATAAAATACAAAGGTGGGTAAAACTTGTAAAATATGTAAAATGTGTATAAGATTTTACAACTTACATAAGATTTAAAAATATGTATTTATGTAAGTTGTAAAATATTATAATATCTATAAAACTATTTTTCTTACTTGTAAATAATACTCTTTTTTGTAAAAACAAATATTCTAAAATTGGAGATATAATTTTTTTAAAAGATTAATTAAAAATAAAAAAATAAAAAAAACACTAAAAGATAAGGTTACATTTACATGTGCATACAAGATTTATCGTACATCATGCTACTTGATTCTGAGTAGCTCTCAACTTAGGTCTTAGGTTCGTTATCGAGGAAAATCGGTCCAGAAAACTTGTTGGGTTCGAGCCCGAATGGACTCGTTGACAACTACCCAAAATGGTGAAGTCCAAGTTACCAAGCAGTAATCCTCACCACTTATATCACACTCTCAAACTTTGTGAGTTTTAGATCAGTGGGGGGGGGGGGGGGGAGGGGGCTTGGCCCCCATGTCTCCCAACAAATCCTTATTATATGTTATATAATAGTAATAGTATATGATCTAAATACAATAGTTAAATATAAATGCTAATAAGTTGTATAAAATGGCCCCCTATCTCCCATTTATAAGTTGTATATAATTCTTCCTCCTTCATTTATGTTTTACAAGAAGTACAAGTTATACCTATAAAGATGCAAACAATTATGGATATATTCGTATCTGATCCGTCACCGTATCCGTTTTATAAATATTTTTTATATCCGTATTCATATTCAATTTAAAATAGATACATATATGGACATCGTTTTGATATCCACAAACATCTGTATCCGTATTCATATATATATATATATTTGCGTATATAAATATAGTCATATATATTTATTTATTTTTAACCATGTAGAACATAATTCTGTACCTTTTTTTGCCATATTTGTATAACATTACTCGTATGCGATCAATATCCACTTTACATTTGTACATATTTTTTAAGGATATGGTAAGATAATTTTAATATCCGTCATTATCTGTATCAGCATACATATTCATATTCAAAAAGGGATAAAGATTCGATAATACCTATATCCATATCCGTGTCCATCCATTTGCATCACTATATAATAACTATATGAACAAATAAGTATGTAGAGATTTTTAGTTCGTCATTATATCGTATGTTATTTAATATATAATGATGAATAATATTTAATGAGATTTTTTATGCTTGAAATTAGAAAAGAATGCAATCTCCGTTGTTATATCAATACCATTGATCCATATAGTGACGCATAACCGTCATGATTTTAATACCGAGGATTAGTTGAGATTCTGAAAAAATGACAACACTTATTGACCTTCATTAATGATATAGTAATCAATATGACATTCGTCTCTATTTTTTTACATAAAAATCATTTTGTAACAAATAGTATCGTAAGGTATATTTAGCAATGGATGAAATATTAATGGATTAAAAAAATCCATATACACGCATTTCATTGTAGTGAATCATTCCCTTTATTAAAGATGTATAATTAAGTATTAGCATTTACATGTACGCATTTCAACCTTTATGTCTTTTATGAACTTTCATTTTAAACATAAATAAACCCTTTAAAAATGTTGGATTATTAAAATAATTGACAAAATCTAGAATTTAAAGAGTAATTACACTATGCAAAATATACCAAAATAAGGGTATAAATGATTAGTTATGGACAAGCATATAAGTGTTATCATGTCCAAATTTATTTTAACACATGAGTATGGATGTCAATATAGATATCAAGGAATATGAATACTGTATTATTGTATCTTGAAAATATATTATAGATATAAAATGAATATGGATTGAAAATGAATGCAATAACAAATACTTTATAAATTAGCTTATATATATGATATGAATGGCTTGTTATGATACCAATACAATATATATCTCATAAAAATTATATCAAATATACAGGAAAAGTTACAAATTTTGTTATATGTAATTAAAAATAAATATACAATTATATATTTAAAAATATGAATATATAGACCAAAATGTACGTGGATACTAAAGTAGCATTTATATATGTATTCATTTAATACAGATACATATACAAATATCAAAATATATTATAAGGAAAATGTATGTGCCTATATATATATATATAGGATTTCTTTAATTATATATATAGGGAAAAATGGAGCTGCCCCCTAGGGGTAGCCAACATGGCTGCCCCCACCCCATTTTTAGCAAAAATTTTTAAATTTTTTAGGAAAATATCAACATGTTTATTCATCCCTATATCCCTCCTATATGTCATTCGAATTTCGTCATAAACAGAGACTCCTACGGCCTCCATCCGGACGTCATTTTTTTAAAGGTCGCAGGATTTTTTAAATCGACCCTGTCTGGATCGAGGCCGTAGGAGTCTCTGTTTCTGACGAAATTCGAATGGCATGTAGGAGAGATATTGGGATGAATATACATGACGATATTTTTCAAAAAAAGTAAAAAAAAATTGCCCAAAAGTGGGGCGGGGCAGCCATGTTGGCTGCCCCCAGGGGGCAGCCCCATCAACTCCATATATATGTGTGTATATATTTATATATATATATATCCCTTTGCATCCCTACATTAAGTGTGATATAATTTTATTTTTTTAAAATATTAGATTTAATGGTACTACTTAACATCATATTAATAAAAGTTTTTGTGATTTGAAGAATTTGTAAGGACCTTTTTGTCCATATAATGTTTGTTTGGATATTTATGTGAAATCGTAAGTTTATAGGTGTATCTTTGTAAGAATTCCTTGCAAATAAATGTCAATAATTAAACGATAAATAATAACATAGATAAACTTTATATATAATGTATCTACATGTATATGTATGTATATGTATATATGTATGTGTGTAGTCTCAATAATTTGACCCCTCAGGTAAAAATTTATGGCTTCGTCCCTGTTTTAGATGTGAAACTATCTTTGAGAGTATAGGTGTTACAGTAAGATTGAGATTCAATTCAACTATCGAACCATTTGCATGGGCTAAGCAGTTAGCACTCATTTTCCAAGGAGCGCTATGTAGTTCAGAGTAATTATAGAAAAGTCTCTGAACTATAACATGATTTCAATGTCGTAGGTAAACCTTGAAAAGCAACAACTTGATACTTGATCTTTAATATTTATCTTAATCTGATCTTACTATTGAAATTTAGTTTGATTCACAACAAACTCAAATCACACATTGAAGAGTAGATAGTCACGTTATTACCCCTTTATAGTTCAGAGATTTTTGCGTAATTTACTCGGAATACGTTTTGCCACGTCAGCATCTAAGATCAAGTGCATCACGTGAGTTGAATTCTTGGTCCGATTTGACATCTTTACATCGCATACCACATCGAACCGGGCACACGTCACCAATCAGAAAAACCCAACCAACCATCTTTTCAATGCATTACATAATGCTTACAATACCATATGGTTTTTCTATCTTTCTTTCCTTGTTTATTTATTTTTCTTCTTCGTGGTTTCGGAAGAGGCATAGACTTTTCCATGTCGCCTTCGCCGACACTAGCCAAGAACGTGTTAATTTGCATAAAGGTCCCTTAATATGGGTGAAGTTTTGTTTGATTCTCAAACTTCCAATCCTCCTATTCAAAGCGAAGATGATAATCTCCTCGATGCAAGTGGATTATGGTTAGGGACGGAGTCAGAACATTTTTGAGGAAGGGGTACTGGGTTTTTAAAATATGTCTATGAATTATGATGTGATTATATTCATTAGGAAAAGGGAAAAATATTATTGAGTTGTATATCACTTATGTGTTCATCACCTTCTTAGCCATTTATATGTTTTAGGATGGATGAGTGCAAATGACTCTGTCATTAGAACGCGTGCGAGTTAAAATTTCAAGACAAATGAGAAGATGAGAGGTGATGAACATATAAGATATGCAGATGAGTTGGATACTCCCTCTCCTCTATTCATTATATAACAATAATTGTGAAGGATAAATTATATCATCTATAGTTTTCATGTAAATAATAGTTTATTTTGAACTTATTTTTTTAATCATTTGTATGTTTTTGATTCAATTTTATACAAAATTGATATCATATATGTTCCGTACTAGCGAGATTTTTTGTGAATGATATGGATTTTGATTAATTACAATGTAAACTACACTTGTTCTAAATTATATCAAAACGAAAATATAAAAAATATTTTTATACTATTTATTACCAATAAATAGAATTATTAATATGTCAATGAAGAAAAATACATCGATAAAGAATACTGTGCATTTGACCACTTACTTAAAAATAAATTGGACCAATGATTAATATATGAGACTTGACACTAAACGATTGTTTTAGAAAGTTTAATTCTTTTGAGATCGAGAATTAAACCTCGTATACGTATAAGAGATAATGAGTTGGATGAAAAATTGATCTCTTCTATAGGCTGATCTTAAAAAAATGAATATTCAAAAAGATAGTTTGGGTAGAGACCCATCTTAAGTTGATTTATTTAAGAAATTATCTGAACAGATTGATCCAAGGTGAAATCTACTATTGCTAGGTAGAAAATTTATGTTAAAAGATATATTATCTATTGGTAAAGATGATTGATTTTCTCCCTTAAGAAATGAAGGGGATGCATGTATAAGTTTTACCTTAAAAAATTAATCCAAAAATGGGATTTATACTTAGGAAATATTATGATTATTTTTCCTTCAAAATCTCATAGAGATTAAATAAATGTATATTATGTAATCTCAAATTTTTAGGGGGGATGTGCCCCTTCTTGCCTCATCTAAATCAGTCCTTGAATATGGATATGTTTGTATCCAATCCATACAGATTTTGACATTTGTATCTGTATCTATTTTTAAAATGGATACGGATATGGATATCGCTTTGATAATCACAAACATATGTATCCATATTCGTATATCCATTTTTATATATAGATATAGTTGTAGATTTATTTTTAACCACACATAACATAACTTTGTACCTTATTTCACTACATTTGGTATAAGTATTATGATATAAGATGTTTAGTATATTTATATAATATGCATTCCATCCGATAAATGCATATTTCAGCTAATTTATGTAATATTTCTAATATTATTTGTACTCGATTGCTCTCCAATTTTAAATCCATACAAGTTTTTTAAGGTTATGGCAACGCAGTTCTCATATCCATCAATATTCATATATGCATCCATATTCACATTTAAAAGCGAATAAGGATTGTACATATAATACATTCAAGATGAATGAACTTGAGAGGCATCGAGCATATTTACTATATGATTGACATGAAAAGGATACATAGACTACATGAAAAGATACTTTGCATGTTCTGATTAGAACCATGGAAGGTTGTATAGATATCGATATCATTTCAATATTGTATCGATACGATATTTCGATGATATATCGGCGATATATCGCCGAAATATCGCCCATGTCGATGATCTTTTGTGAAGGAAATGCCTTAACACTGGGACATATCGCCATATCGATACCCATATCGGTCCCGTCTCGATATCGATATATCGACGATATATCGCGATATTTCCTTCTATAATTTAGAACATGTAGGTGCAGTATGCAAAAGCAATGATTCAAACAAAATTGTGTTTTTTACTTTTTTACTCGATCAGAGATTACAAAGACAAACTTGAGACAAATACAATGATAATACAAACATAAAAACAAACAAAAATACTAAGGATTCCATGTATTTTGGATTTCTCAAATTTTTGTGGGAAAAAAGAACTAAGGGAAATACGATGCTATTTTATTACTTGGGACACATGTATATAATATACTAGAATAGAATGTTTTATAGTACTTGCCACAAATATATATATAATATAGTAGAGTGAAATCTGGATATAAATTCACCAAGAATAATAGGACAAAAAAATCTGACCTTTAAAAAATAAAAAGACTATTTTAAGAACTTTTGGGTACTTTAAAATAAATAAAAACAATTACGAAGAGGGATTTATTGGAAAATAAATATCTTTTTGGTTGAAAATAGGTTACTAAACTACCTAAAAAATACTAAATGATGAGTATTTTTAAAATAGGTATTTTTCTAAGTAGATAACTTAGTTAACTACAGAGAACACAATTTTTCATAGTTTTAGGAATTTCTTAATTTTTATATTGATCGAGCGGATAGGTGAAAAAGATATAGCAGAGAAATATAAAGGCGAAATTAACATTGAGCCGGAATTAGAACCACATAAACATAGGAAAAGGGGAAACATGAACAAATTCGAAATACAACCACATCTAATCTGAATCGACTGGCAAACGGAAAATCGAAGAACATGAGATTTGAATCGAACAAAATGGTTGAGTGGTTGGGATTAAACCTATGTATTTAGACATTGGTTATTATTGCCTCACGAATGGCTCATTGGAAAGGGAACTTTGCCCTAGACGCACCTCCTTGTTGAGGTCGTCAATACCTCTTCAGGCTGTCACTTAGGGCCCGTTTGGTTACCGAGGTAATTCTGTGCATCCCATCCATTACTGGGATGGAAATCCAACCCAAATCAAGGTGACATCACATCACATTCTTTATTCCAACCCTCTCCCAACCCTCATAACCACCCAAACCGCTACTATTCAGAAGTAGATACTCCGACCCACCTCATCTCAGTAACCAAATAGACTGGTGGCATTTTTTTGGAGGAATAGGAGATAGTGATATAGGAGATGAAAACTATAGTAGGAGGGTCCCCGAAAGAGGGAAGAGTGGTGAATCAAGCGAGGTGTCCAGCGAAGGGAGTGATGGTTGGACAAGAATGTATGTTGTCCGCAAAGAAGGGTTGACGATGTGGGATGCAAGGATTGAAAAGGAGATGATGAATCTCCAATTTATCATATTCAATATGACCGAATTTTGTAAAATCTAAAGTTAACTCCTCGGAGTTTACCTTCATTTTTGCAAAACTCACACTGCATCAATTCCCATGAATTGCATATTAAAATACCTAAAAATCAAATAAATAGAAAAAAAATCTAAAAATAAAGTTTCTTGTATACTTTTGTTACATAATTGCTCCTACATCATCTCTACAATTTCGTATTCACTGCCCTGCTCGATAACAGTCATCCCATCCTCCCTTGATCCCGAGGTTAAGGAGATTTTCTCCTATCTATTACCTTGTCAATATGTATACGACCTTACTCGATCATCACGTGCAAATCCTATTACCATTATAAGCCTCGAGGGAGCTACTCTTTTGTAGATCTCACACTACTCTACCACATCTAAACAAATCTCTAAAGCCCTTAATGCATCGCCTTCGGCTACATCATCGATCCCCATGATTATTGATACCATCATCGGCCTCCATTGTCGTTGTGCCTCCCTTCAGGTTACATAGCCATCTCCTTGGAACAGATATTGGAAGTGGGTCCACAAATTACACACCAACCCCTGAAGGTGTGGTAAAAGTTTTGAATCTCAGTACATGTCACATTGGATCTGACTTGGGGTAGAAATGAATAGAAAACAAAGAACTAAGCTTCTCCTAACTTGCAACTACCTTTCCTAAGTAGTGAAGCCAAGGAACAACTTTTTGCACTAAAGAGAGGGGAAAGATCTTCAGTTAAGCTACCTCATGTGTGACACCCTCAAGGTATACGATCTCACACAACCTCTCAAACTCATAAGGGTGTAAACGAAGTTGCTCATGCATGCCGGTTCTAGATCAAAAACACCCTGAACCTCATGTTGAATGATCCATGAATCTCTCTCTCTCTCTCAATCCTTAGTTGCACAATGAAACAATGAATCCTATGTAGAAACTGGTTGCGTTATGGTCCCATAATGTTGTTCCTTGGTTCCTCATGTCGGTGATATGTTGTCTTCGCTTGGCAATCATTCGATCATACTCTTGTATCTTATTTCTCATTGATTAGAGGGTGGAGAGTATCTCAACTCTTTTTGATGCACTTGGTGAAGAAGAGGGAAGGAAAGAAGATGTTGAGAAGATGGGGAAGGTGCCGAACACAAAGCATAATAGGGCGGTCAAGGTTTAGATCTTGAACTAGATAGATGATAAATCCACCTCGAGAACAGGGTCATGCCAAGGTGGTGCAAGATACGAGGCATAATAGATGGGGAATGTGGCAAAGAAGGGATAAGTTGAAAGAACATTCAACGATTGGTAGGTTAGGAGTCTAACCTCACATAAGAAATAAGACAAAGTTGTCTCGTGAAGAGGGTCATCTTGAGGTGGTGTCGAAGATGGATGAAAGGAGATGGAACGTAAGAACAAAGAGACATCGGGAGATGAGAGGTCTTTCAGGGTTCCGATCGTGAATGGTACAATGATAGAACCAACTCTAGAAGAGAGAGACCTTGAGGTGGAGGAACATGAGAAGAAGAAGAACAAGAAGGGAATGTGATCGTTAGGTGGTTTCCTATTGAGAGCAAGTGAATATAAAATGTGAACAGGGATAGGGGAAAATACCGCACGTAAAAACAAACACAATTTAAAACTGAGTTCGCCAACTCATATTATGAAGCTGTAAGAGCTCGACTATTATCTTTTCCATTTTATTTGTGATTACATGCAATTTTTTCAAGCAATTACACTCAACAATCCTAAGAAGACAAGTGTCCATTCATACTTAATTGGATTCAAGGTCAACCTCTTCGTAGATTTTAACATGTTTCAGATATGTCTACCATTAGGACATCTAAAGCTTCCTTTCCCAGTTCCTACATTCTCAATGACAGTCAACCCTAAGGAGCAACGATAGATGATACAAATCTAGAGAGTAGGCTACTCGCATCACAGATCGACCTCCACGGGTGTTGGCTCTATCCTAGAGTTATTACATGCCTTTCAAGATAGTGGTGTACCTATGACTAAGGTGGGCTTTGTGAACACCCTATAATGAATCCAAGTTATAGTGACAATCCCTTTTTTTAATATTTAATTTCCCACTTTCTCAGGCTATTGACTACCAATTGTAGATTCACTTTTATTCCCAAGTCGTTAAAACAAGGGGAGAGGATTGATGAAGTCAATTCAAAGCTAGAAAGTGATGATGTATACATGATTTACATATACTTGAGTGCTTCCTCGTAATCTCCATGTGGATGCAAATTGCAGAAATTGTAAACCTACACTACATGCAATGTAGAAACCATCTCATATCAAATTACTTCTATGTCGTGAAGAACCGATTGATTCTATCTAAGTCAGACGATCTAATACGATGGTATTATCAGTGCACAAGTGTCCTCCAAGCCCTAGAAGCACATCCAAATGCTAAGTACATCTAGAAGCAACTCCACGAGAAACAAACAAAAAGAAATACGACAAAACTCTCAAAAATACTAATGAGACGTTGGCGGCCTAGATGGGGTCGAAAAATGTCCTGTAAAGTCCAAGTCTTTATCTCAAATCTACCGTCGCAATTGTGAGGATGTTTAGAAGATCCTCCCATAAAGATCCTCATGCCATGATATAACTTGAGGAGAGATCCTCCCATCTAAAGGTCTCAAGAGCAACTATTTCGAGCTATACTCCACCATCCAAGACAACGAGGAAACAAGCTCAAAAGATGTGCTCCATGGCACCAGTAATGGGAAAGATGAAACAAAAGGAGTGATTCGATGAGAGCAAAAAGTTGTGAGAGCATGAGATATGTGATTCTAGACAACTATATTCAACCAGGAGAGAGAAGATTAGGAGAGAGAAAGCAGAATCTCTAATGGTTCAAAATCACTCCTCTCATGCTCTCCCAACTGTTTGCTCTCCCAAGATCACTCCTCAATGAAACATCTTTGATCTTCACGATCTTCCTAGAAAGAACCACTGGATATTTGCAGAAATGAAGGTATGGTAGTGCAATATCAAGTTATTTTATGTAAAGGGCTCCGACATAAATAGAGCAAGCTAAAAAAAGTTCCATTATAAATAATCCGAAATCACCAAAAGGAGAAGCCCATCCTTCTCCATCCTGCCAGTACCCACCCCCGTAGCACGCACCTATAAAACCACCTCGACCCCGCAAAGACCCACCTCACTTCCCTCCATCCCTCTCGCCTCAACCCATGTCTGCCCCTTCTCCTCCTCCTCCTCCTCCTCCTCCTCCCATTCTCTTCATCTGCAGCTTCCTCTTCTTCTCCCGAGGAGGACGTCCCCTACAACACGACCCTCGCCGAGACCCCGCACGACAAGCTCGCCGACTACGGCCTCCCGAAGGGCCTCCTCCCCTCCTCCGCCGCCTCCCCGCTCTTCTCCCTCGCTCCGTCCTCCGGCCTCTTCCTCGCCCGCCTCCCCTCCCCCTGCTACCTCCCTTCCTCCCCTCTCTACTATTCCCGCCAGATCCGCGGCCGCCTCTCCCACTCCAGGATCTCCGATCTCTCCGGCCTCCAGATCAAGCGGCTCTTCTTCTGGGTGTCCGTAAGTGGGATCGAGGTCGATGTGGAAACCGGCACGGTGATGTTCGACGCCGGCCTTCTCTCGCTGGAGCTCCCTATCAGGGAATTCGAGATGATCCCCAGGTGCAGAGGGGATGTGGTGGTTGTGGAGGAGGACGGAGGGGAGTTCCCATGCCGCGAGTCGATGCTGACGGTCACGTCTTCGGAGGTACAGCTTTCTTGTTCTTGCGACTGAGAAAATTAATGGGGGATCTGTGAACGTATGCTAAGTGCTTAGGGAACATAAGAATTATCATGCTGAATAGATGAAGGTCCAACGCGTTCGAACCTGTGACCTCTTGCTGACTTGAGGCAATTTTGTACCTATGCTCTCGTTCTACGGTCAGAATAGGTAGAAGTTGAGGGAAGTTGGTATTCGCTCATTACTGTAATAATCAATTTTGGTACAATTCAACAGATGCGGTTGGTTGTTTCCGACAGTAGGCGATCTCTTTTGGCGGTTTGGTTGTGTTTGATTTGGTCCGTTTCATCTGCGGTGGAGAATGCCAAGGTGTGAAATTGTAAGAAATGCGACGCTGGAGGAGTTAGTTGTGGGTACATCTGGGGTGTGACGTGATTGTTACAAGTCTAGATGATAAATTGGCAGGTTTCTCTCGTTTAGGTCGTTTCCTTTTGTTTAAGATTCTTCTTTTCTCGTGGGAGGGAATCGGGCGCGGCACTCGAGATTGACAAGCGGATGATTTTGCAGCGTGTCGTTTGTAATCAGTTCCGGCAAATCTGCCTCGCGTTTGTAAATGGAGTCATCATAAGGTTATGAGTAATCAGATTCTTGTATAACTTTCTGATAGATGTGTTCTCCTCCGCTTTGCGGACACGACTTATATTTGGTTTTAAAAATGTACAAATAGGGAGCTTAGCCTTAAGACAAGAATGTACAGCGATGGTATCTTAAGCTAAGATTCCCCCACATACGTAAATTTGTTTTTTATTCTATATCTAAGTCAACAACCCTGTCATTTCAATCAAAGCAAACACCACTCATCTAATTTAATCTTCACATCTTATCTTGATCCCCTTTCAAAATATTAAATTAAGAACACTTTAAATCTTTAGGAATAACGTCTGTTTAGCTTGGCATTATATAGCTTTTAGAGTTTGAATATGGATAGCATAGAACATGGATTGCAATTTTGATATGCAGATGTCTAAAGCAAATAAATGGTTGATAAAGAAAAAGATGATTTTCAAGATTATTAGAATTGGATGATGGAATCTTCAGTTGAAACAAATAAGCTTCAAGGGGAAGGTTTTAAAAGGCTAATCTTGGGATTGTAACGGAATTCCGAACGCGATTTGGGAGATTGTAGAATCTTGTATCCGAAGGGTAGTCAAACAGATGCTAATCAAGTATAAGGAAGAGTTCCAGACCAAAAGGAGGCTCGGTGGTGGAGTGAAGGGGTGTAAGAGATGCTTAAAATTTAAAAGATAACTTTAAAGCTATGTGTAAGGATATACCAGATGAAACTACCACAAACTACAAAATAACGAAGAAGGAAGCAAAAAGACTATAAGTAAAGCTAAGTTAAAAGTTTATGAAGTTTTGCACAAAAATCTTGACTCTAAACACGATCAGAAAGATATATTTAGATTGACCAAAACAAGAGAAAGAAATACCAAAGATTTTTCTCAAATGAGATGCATTAATGTTGAGGAAAGACATGAGTTTGTTAGTTAGAAGGATATTGAGACTAGATAGAAGAATTATTTCCATAAGTTCTTCACCATGAAAGGGAATAAAGGGATCATTTTGGGAGATCTAGCTAGTAGTGGAAGTTTGTGGATACAAAGGAACGAAGTTGAGGATGCTTTAAAGTTTATGAAACATGTGAAATGTGTAGGACCTGATGACATTCTTATAGAAGTATGGAGAGTTCTAGGTGAACGTGGTTTGACTTGATTCACAAATTTATTCAATGTTATTTGACGAGTAAAGAAATATCCAAAGAATGGAGGAGAAGAATTGTGATACCTCTTTATAAGTAAATGAGACATTACATATGAATCAAATTGATGAATTATCCTATGAAAATTTGGGAACACTTGATGTAAAGAAGGTGGGGATAAGTTTTTAAAGTATAGAAAATCAATTCGGATTCATGCTAGATCGCTCAACTATTGAAGCTATCCACTTTCGAAGGAGAACAATAGAGATTTATAAAGATATAAAGAAGAATCTTCATATGATTTTTATTAATTTGGAGAAGGCTCATGATTCAATCATACGAGAGATATTGTTGAGAGTTTTGGAGAAGAGTCATGTACATGTCTAATACATTAACCTTATAAAGGATATGTGTGATGGGACTTCATCTTGTGGGAGGATCCAGTCAAGGAAGATTAATTATTTTGACATCACCATCGGTCTACATCAAGGTTCAACTTTAAGTCTATTCTTTTTTTTATTATGAATGAGTTGACTCGTCATATTCATGATGAGATACATTAGTGTATGTTGTTTTATGTTGTTTGTCGATGATATTATGTTGGTTGATGAGATTAGAGATGGATCAAATGAGAAGCTTGAGGTTTGTAGATATGCCTTAGAGACTACGGGTTCGTTTGGTTGGAGGGTTGGGCAGGGTTGGGTTGACCCAACCCGAGGTACCCCTCCTTCCAAACATCCAAATCCTCCTCACAGTTTACTATTCACATGGTACCCCAACCCAGCCCAACCTACCCAACCCTGCAACCAAACGAACCCTAAAAGTTTTCGTATAAGTAAGGCTAAGATTTAATATATGTCCTAGGTGTTTGGATGTCCTGTAGGATGTTGATCATCTCTTCTTCGTTTGTGACAGCTCTGTGGAGATGTGGGACCGTTTTAGTAATGAAGATGTGAATATTGACACTATTTCAAATTTTGGGTCTTCCATTGGGGCGAACTGGTGCGTCACAAAGAAGGAAAGATCGAGGGTTTTGGCGGTAATATGGGTGCTGTGGAGGGCAAGAAATGATTTGCTCTTCTGCCATGATCGATTCTACGTCGAGAATGTGTTTGGCGCATGCCAAGGTGATGCGTGAGAGTTGGAACATCTAATCTTGTTATGCTAATATTTGTATTCGGCATGTAATAATTTCTGGTGATAAATGATGAAGTTTTTGGCATACACCTATACAATGCAAGCCATTTTTATTTCAAAAAAATATTTGGTGGATACTGTCGTGAAATAATTGAGGTGAAGATTGGAGAAGATAAAATTCGGAAGAAAATTTAGTTTAAATACTTGGGATCTATTTTGTAATATGATGGGAAAAATAGTGGAATGTTGCTCATATAATAGATGCAGATTGGCTAAAGTAGAGAGGAGCCTCTACTGTTCTATAACAACAACAACAAAGCCTTTTCCCACTTTAAGTAGGGTCGGCTAGCCTCTACTGTTCTATGGGATAAGGAAATTCCTTTGAAAATCAAAAGAAAGTATTACAAAGCAGCTGTGAGACATGTTATGCTCTATGGATCTGAATATTGGATTGTGAATCATAGACATGTGCATGCGAATGACACTGGTAGAATTGAAAATGCTACGGTGAATGTGTGATTATACATGTAAAGATCAGATTTGGATTGATCATTGATGTGATTATAAGAGGATAATATGAGAGAGAATCGCTTAAGGTGGTTTGACCATTTGCAAAGGAGGTCGATTAGTGCACCCGTTAGAAGATGCGAGATTTGGGATGTCGAGCCTGTTAAGAGAAGGCAAGGAAGGCCTAAGAATTGTTGGAAGGAGATTATCCGAAGGGCTTAATTGTTTGGATCTAAGTTCGAGAATGACCTAAAATAGAGCTGAACGGAGTTAAAGGATCTATATAACCAACCCTAGTTAATGTAGGAGAAAGCATCGTTGTTGTTCCTTTTGTATTTAAATTATTTTCCTTTTTCTCCATAGAAAAAGATCCCTTGAGGCATTACGAAATTTAGGAAAAAAGCCCATCAGGGGTACCAACCCTCTCCATTCTTCTTTGATGACTTAGGGTTCCTGCAGACCCAAAATAGCAAGTGATGCTATAGTTGCTGCCTGAGATGAAGGGATCTTGTATCCATAGTGAGGAGAGGTAAGTTTGCTTGTTATTTTGGCTAGCTGCTAGTGATAAAGGATTGGAGTTGATGAAGAGATGGACCAATGGCTTGTAGAGATGGAGATGGAGTTGTCGGCAGTGTTAGAAAGATGACATTTTTCTGGTAAAGGATTGTCATAATTGCAAAGGTGGTGTACAATCTGATTGCAGGAGGAAGATGCCTGGTGGCGATTCACTTGTGAAAATGGTGGCCCATCAAATATTTGACTGTAAGGATCTTGTATAGGACGCCTTCATATTGTACTTGTGTGGTGATCTTGTGACATATACTACCTTTTTTCTTCGAGAATAAATTTCAAACTTTAAAAGATACAACAACGCCTTTTCCCACATCAAGTAAAGTCGGCTATGGATTCTTTGTCCCCGTTGAGATCTATCTCGGACCATTCTCAAGCTCAGATCTAAATAAGTAAAAGATGCTAAAATAAAATAAGGATTTTCAAACTTGTGCAATTCCAAAATTTTCTAGTAATACTTATGCCTCTATTTTTTGCATTTACACCTATGCCTCTATACTTTAGAAAATGAACAATACTACCAATATGTTAGTTTAATATAGGGATACACGTGTAATGATGGGATGACACTATTGTGAATATGGAAACACATGTAATTTCAAAAAAGACACTGGTGCAAAAGTTGTTTGAAAAAGTAGAAGGGGCATGCGTGTAAAATCCCAATAAAAATATGAACCTCAAGAACTAGAATCCCCAAATTGACTTGATGTGAATATCAAGTGGAAGTACATGATAAGCGTATCATCTAAGAAAATTAGAGAGAGGTGGCAATAAAGAGGTTGCATGCATTGACGGTGTTGTCTTGACTTGTAGAGTAGGATGATATGAGATGAGGGAAGCATAATAGGGTTTTGTCGGGGGGAAGGCGGGGTATTCACATGTAAGGTTAGAGGTTTATGGGCTTTACATTCTTAAATGAATTCTTGGTGCTTATGCAACTGCATATATGGCTTACTCATGTCGAGTAGGCGCTTTGACCACATATACACTGCATATGGTATATGCTGTGCAGTGGGCTGCCTTGCCTTCGCCTATGCGGCTGCCTAGGCTGACTTTCTGAACACTGGTTGTAGATACCCATAGCAAACATGCCACAATAATGGGATTCAATATCTAGATTTGTGGTGGCATGTCTAGCATGTGGAGGCTGCACAAGCGATAAACCCTCTTCTCGTCATGACCACATCCAATCACTTGTCTCATTTGTAGATATATGTTTATTATATTCTCTATTTCAGTACTTCTTATCTATTTTCTTTTCCTCTTGTCTATTTTATGTAATTTCCCATAGGTATTTCCACTATATAAGAGAGCCTAGGGCTTATGGAATAAATAATTCTTTCTGTTTGCCCAACATGGTATCAGAGCGGCGGTCTTAGACCGGAGCTCGTGTACTAAAACCCTAACCCTAACCCTAACCTCACCGTCGAGCCTCCATCATGCGCGGGCGCGCTGCCTTCTGCGGCTTCGCTGCAACATCCAACCTCATGCATACCGCCCTCCTTGCTTCTCTGTCACGTGGCTTCCAACCGTTCGTGGACCCTCCCGCCGTACTCACAGGCCTCGTGCCGCCTCTTGTGGCTTCACTGCTGCGTCCAGCCCCATGCGTGCCTCTCCTCTCCCTATTTCTCTAGTGTCGCCTCTTGGTCCCATGCGACCTCACGACTCCCTGTGACCTTACGGGCCTCGCTGCTTGTCGCCAGAGCCTCTAAGGCATTCGTTCCTACTTGTTGCCCGGTTATGGAGGGGTTGTTCTTCGTGATTCAAGTCTACACATGCAAACATCAATCCTAATGTACATGTAGACACGTCGTTGGTCAAAGTCTACGATCCTCGTCTTTCTTGCGATCGACAAAGATGCCATAAAACAAGTTTGATATCCCCACCATGAGCGCCTTCAGAGGTCCAACGCCCATAGTCAAGATGGATGGGTCGAATTACGAGTTGTGGGCCATGCAATTCATGAGCCTAATGAAGTCGATGGGTAAGAAACATATTCTTACCGAAGAAGAGCCGACGGAGAAGACAAGATTGTATGCCTCATGGGAGGCTGCTGATGCTTATGCACGAGTCTGGTTGTCTGGTACCATGATACCGGAGATTGCAAATGATGTCCTGCACCAGTCCACAACCAAAGCCATGTAGGATATTCTGGCTTCCCCGTATTCGCAGGCTAAGAATGAGACGAAAATTCTAAAGTTACAACATGACTTCTTCACCATTAAGCAGAATGGTCAGCCCCTACATGCACACTATACTGCTCTGTGCAGGATGTTTGAGAAGCTTCATAGCTTCGTACCATCGACGGCTACTCCAGAGCAAATGAAGACATTCCGAAATGCTACGATGGTTGGAGTATTTCTAGCCTCTCATGACTCACAGTACGAGGTCGCATCCTCTCAGATATTGGCTGATGCTACCATTCCTCCCATGGAGGAGGCCTTCCGGAGGTTAAACAAGATCAATGTTCCAATCCCTGTACCGAATTCTTCTGCCATGGCTGCATATCGTGGCCAAGGAGGCTCATCTCAATTTCGTGGACGGACATCACGTGGTAGAGGTGAATGTGGTCGTGGGCCACCGTGTACCTATTATCACAGATCTGGTCATACGGAAGACATATACTATTCTAAGCATAGTTTTTCTGTTTCAATACATACAACAGAGCATGCCCAGCATCAACAAGCTACTTCACCCACAAATCAGAGATATGATGAGCTCGTGTCTTGACTGAGAGACATTATGCCACTATCCGGTACTCCATCACCTGTCTCAGAGAACAACTTGGAAGGTTCCGCTTCTCATGGCCTCAAATTTCAGCGAAATTCGATCGAATTTTCGTTGAATATCGATATCCAGTCGAAATCGAAATTCGACTGAAATGATCGAAATATGGGGGTCCAAGTACAAAAAATGACCGAAATGACCGAAATTCTGGTTGAAATTCCACCGAAATTCTGTTTTGGTTGATACCGAAATGGTGACCGAAACCGACATTTAGGGCCTTGCCGCTTCTGCAGGGGCCAGTACCTCAGGTAGTGTTCATGCTTCTACTTCTTATCGTGGTTCAGATGTATCATGATGGATTATTGATTCTGGAGCCACACATCACTTGTGTGGAGATAGAGATCAGCTCAAGTCCTACCAGCTGGTTCTTCCAGGAAGGACTGTTGTCATAGATGATGGGATTCATTCTCCTATCACGGGACGTGTGAAGATCACCTTGACACCATATATGTGCTTACAGAATATGTTGCATGCTCCTGATTTCTCAATGAACTTACTATCTATCAGTCAAATTACTAAGGATTTAAATTATCGAGCAATATTTGACCCATCATCTCTTGTGTTTTAGGACATCCTTACGAGCTAGGTGATTGGTTGTGGCCGTGAGAAAGGCGGACTCTCGACTCGTTCAAACACCTTATGCTGGTGTAACATCCCACTCTAATGAACCGGTCTCCCCATTTATTTGGCACCTGCGCTTCGGTCATCTCCCTCTTTAGAAATTTCATCAAGTTCTTCCGCAGATCCCACCCCGATCGTCATTCAACTGTGAGGCATGCCAGTTAGGAAAGCATCATTTGTCAACCTTCCCTATCATCAGGGTCGGAGCAGTAGCTCTCCTTTTAAGTTTTTCCATTTTGATATTTGGGGTCCAAGTCGTATTTCCAATCATCAAGGGCACCGGTTTTACTTAGTTGCTGTGGATGATTTTAGTTGCCTATCTTGGATCTTCTCGTTGAAAAATAAATCTGAAGCTGGAAATGCAATAATAAATTTCATTAAAGAAGTGCAAAATTTCTTTTCCATTTCTGTGAAAATTGTAAGGTCTGACAATGTGCTTGAATTCTGTACCCATGTGCTTTCTCATTTTTTTCACTTTCGTGGTATTCTTCATCAAACATCGTGTGCATATACGTCCCAACAGAACGATGTTGCTGAAAGAAAGCACCGTCACCTTCTTGATATCACACGTATCCTCTTGATTTAGAGTTCTGCATCGCATTCCTTCTGTGGTAACGTGGTCTTTATGGCATGTTATCTCATTAACCGCATGCCCTCGTCGGTCCCAGGGGAGGAAATTCCTTTTTCACTTGTTTTTCTTGATAAGAGTTGTTCTCTCTTAGTCCTCGTGTTTTTAGGTCTGTCGCATTTGTGCATCGGTTGTCTTCAGGTATTGAAAATCTCTCTCCTAGGGCTGTCAAATGTGTCTTTGTTGGGTACTCCATAACTTAGAATGACTATCGTTGTTATGATCCGGTATATAGGAGATACTATGTCAGGCAGATGTAACATTTTTTGAGTCTGTCATGTACTTCTCGTCTACAGGGGATAGGTTGACACTTTCATATTCAAATAGTGAGGTATACATTCCACTTCCACCCATGTGTCAACCACCTTCCTCATCACCTCCATTGCCACCTCCACCACCACCAACAGCCCCACCACCTCCCATTACCCTTATTCCACCACTACCACATCACTACAATCGATGGTCTGCTCGTGCTCATGCTCATGGCTCATCACCTACCACGCCCCAGGTTTTTTCTAATAGCATTATTTCTGATGATGGGATTGAAGTTGTCTCTCAATAGGGCTTATCTCAGGCGGTTGATGATCAGGTTGGTGGCAGAAATGATGATGATGATCTTGATTTATCTTGATTTATCTATATTGAAGAGTTCTTGTGCCTTGCATCCGATTGCTTCTCACGTCACCTTTGAGCATCTAACGGGTGATTTTGGGAAGTTTGTAGCTGCGTGTTGAGTTGACCGATAGTTACTGGAAATGAAAATCAAAATAACTAAGTTAACAACACTAAGCAGATGTCTTTTGTTCATAAAAATAGATGAGCATTTTTTATTCTAAAATATAGATAATGATTAATTAAACAATATTTTGTTCATAGAAATAACCGTTACAGACTAAGTTCGAATGAATTACAGAATTAATTACATACCTACAATAAAGATGCATATATTTACAGAGATAAATGACAAACATATGAAACGAACAAGCTATATCAAATATATAGAAGTTATAGAGTTTTTTCATCTCCATTGCTTAAATCCAAAAGGGAGGAAGCTCACCAAGTTGAATAATTGACGTATGTACCCTCCTGTCGCATCATACCCTAGCAGACGGGAGTCTCGCTGAAATCCATGAGTTTCAACTGAAATGGATCGATATGTTGAAATATCATCGAAATTTCGGTTGAAATCCAGGAAATTTTGTACTGAAATCGATGGATGTCAACCGAAATGGGTCGATATGTCAAAATATCACCGAAATTTTGATCAAAATCCGGAAAATCAACATATATAGGAGTTTCGATACCCATGACCTCTCGAAATCGAAATTTCGGCGAAATTTTACGAAATTTAAATCCATGGATATGGGTATGCTTGGATGTCGAGTTGCCACCATACAAATGGATCCAAACATGAAGCTATATGAAGATGAAACTGATGAGGTTGACAAGAGAAGATACAAAGAGTTGGTGGGACAGCTTCTTTATGTTACCATTACCAGACCCAATATTACATTCGCTGTCAGTCGGGTGATAGGGTACCCCAAGGATAGGAAATCCACAACAGAATTTGCTATATTTGTTGGAAGTTCACTTGTATCATGGAAAAACAAGAAGCAAAATGTAGTTGCTAGATCTAGTGCTGAGTCGGAGTATAAGGCTATGGCACATGCATGTACAGAAATGATGTGGATTCGAGCAGTCCTTATAGATCTACATATAGATATACATCTTTCCATGTCTTTAAAATGCGACAATCATGCTGCCCTGTTCATTGCTAATAATCATGCATTCCATGAAAGGATGAAGCATATCGAGGTCGATTGTCATAATATATGTGACATGATCTAGAAGGGATTCATTTCTACATCTCACATTAGCTCAGGAGACCAGACGACCGACATTTTCACCAAGGCCTTACTCAGAGGATCATTTCAGAAGTGTTCGTTCAAGTTGAGCATGATAGATATCATTGCTCCATCTTGAGGGGAGTGTAGAGATATATGTACTATTTCTCTATTTCAGTACTTCTTATCTATTTTTTCCCTCTTGTCTATTTTATGTAATTTGCCCATAAGTCTCTCCACTATATAAGAGAGCGTAGGGTTTATGGAATAAACAATTTTTTCTGTTTTCCCAACATCATTAGTATATCTTAAATAAAACAAATACAAGACCACAGAAAACCCAGCAATTTAACTTCTTGGTAATCTGATGAACAAATAGTCTGCTTAGTAAATATTAGGGGCTTGAATGGCTTATTAAAAGGGGAAGGGGCATCTTTATAGATACTTAAAAATATTTATGATATGAGGGGTAATACCACTACCATTAGCTGGTTTGAAACTTGCAGAATTTAAGAGCTGCTGCAACTTTGCATATAGTGTTTTTCCTTATGAATTTGTTTCTCATTTGCTTCTTTTTTTATCCTCAACATCTTGATTCTTTTCTTACACTTTTCTTGACTCGAGGTTTATGTGGTTTGAACTTTCTTTATATGTTAGGTTCTTTGGTTTATTTGTTACATGCCATTCATTATTGCCAATTTGACATCATACAATATATGATCGATTGACCAGATTTGTAAATTTGTCAATAGTAATTTATGAGCTTAAAAAGTTCTGTAAAGCATAACTTCTTTTATTCTCTAAGTCAAATGCCCATTTAAATAAATATTTGGCTTGAAGGATTAATCGGCAGGCAGGCGACTAATTGGAATTATTCGATCATTAGTCGGTTTTGATTTTTTTAATTATTTTAAATATATAAATCCTCTTGTAGCCGGCTCGACATCTCAAATCTCACATCTTCTAACTGGTGCATCAACTGACCTCCTTTGCTATTGGCCATAAGAGGTTTTCTCTTATCTTACCTCGATGGAGCTACACCAACTTTTCTTCTGGTTGCATCATTGTGAATCCAATCTTTTTATGTATTTTCATTTTTGTTATTGTCATTCTCTGCACATGTCTATAGTTCACAAGCTGACATTCGGATCGATATAGCATAATAGGTCTCACGACTGATTTGTAATACTTTCCTTTGATTTTCAAAGGAATTTTCTTATCACATAGACCAATAGAGGCTCCTCTCCACTTTAGCCAACTTGCATTTGTTCTATGAGAAACATCTCCATCGGTTTCCCCATCGTATTGTAAAATTGATCCCATGATCTGACAAAAATAAATGATTTTGCACTTTTAACTTCTCTTAAAATCCTAAATGTAAGATGTGATAGTAAAAGTACATTTTTTATATTTATAAAACTGGTAGAGATTTTTTATTGTTGAAATCGATTGATTTTGATCACTTTTGACATGATATTAACATTTCATCAATATGCACTTGACATGCTGTAGCTTGTAGGCATACCCTTTTCCGGCATTAGTGAAATGCCATCACATTGCCACTTAAAACCATTGAATGCGGTCTATTAATAAATCTATCCATCCACTCCTTGGGAACAAGCTGAATATTGTAAACTGTTGCATATCCCCACAAAGATGATAAGATGCACTTAAATCTACTAACCAATTATGCTCATTGTACAAAATCCATACAATATGAGAAGCTGTAGCATTACCAGCAGGGACATGTATAGAAGATGCTGATTCAAGTGATCAACTCATCATTGACCCCTTGCTTCCAAGGAGATTGAGCACATGTAGTCATAACAAACTATTGTGTATAAAAAGAAAAATAAGCGAGCTATGAAGTAGAAATGATATTTAGGGTCACCTTGAACAAAGAGGGTGGTGCAAATATGCCTTTTTCCATGTAGTGGTAAGTGACGAACGAAGAAAAAACCTTATTAAAAAATTGAAAGGAGGAGAAGCACTAGTCAGATGAAATGAGCAGGTGGGCAAGACTATAAAAGCAACCATTTTGGAACTTTCAGCAAGATAGAGGAAGCTTTCAATTGGAGATGGTTAGGTAAAAGAGATTCTAGGATCTCTAAACAATAGGCAAAAAGAACTTGAGTCAGTCCTTCCAAACTCGAAATTTATTATGTTCGAGTTCGAGGAAGGGCTAGGGTGTCGAACTTGAGTTGGAATTAAGGTTGACTTGACTTATTCAACTTGATGGAATGCCTCTAAGAGTTCGTACTTCGGAGTATATGACTGATTATCTGGTGGTGGCCTTGGAACTACTCACGGACTGGAAAAGAAGAAAGACATACTTGCTGTTGCGGAATATGTTTTCTAAGGGACTATTGCTATTTGGGTTAGAACTTTTTTTGAGGCCATGATTAGAACTTATTAGGGCGCTTTCTATATCAGAGGGGCTTCTTGGACCTTTGGATTGCTGGGACTGGGATAGAGAGGTGTATTACCACCTCGTCATTCTCGGTGTTGATCAACGGACTTTCATGTGGCAATTTCTTTAATCCCCAACGGAGGGTTAAGTCGGGATGTCCCTGAACACTCCTACTTTTTTATTATAATAAATGCTTTGGACATCACTACAGGTTGGTCATGCAAGGGGGTTTTTGGAGGTTGGGGCACTTGTAATGCTGATCGAGATATTTGGTAGCTTCTCGGGCCTTGCATTAATGGGGCCAAGTCGTCGTTTATTCTTTTTGAGTTATATGAGGTTGATGCTATATTTTAACTAAAAAACGAGGTGGATGCAACAATGTATTGAACTATTGAATTGTCAGACTGTTAGTTACCAAAACTGTATTTGGAAGTTCCAGTGATTGCAAGGTGACTTCAGGTCGAGGACTAGTCATTGTTGGTGGAGAGAATGGAGTTCAATAAAGCATGTTATAAAGCTAGATGCTTATCAAGAAGAATCCGTTTGGTCTTGGTGAAGTCAATGTTATTTGCAGTTCCTATTTTCTACACATTATTGTTCTTATTGCCCCAAAAGATACACAATTGATTTTTTATGAGTAAAAGAGGAGGTAACATGCAAAGATGTTTGCCCAATATATTAATCTATTGGGAAATACCATGGTTACCTTACAAAAGCCATGACTCGAGGAGAGTCTTGGCATGGAGATTACATTCTCGGTATAAAATTGATCAAAAGAGAATATAATCCCATTACAGGACAAACACACCCAAATAATTGCAAATGGGAGGAGTATCTTATTGCTGGCTCGAGATCTATCAGAGAAGATCGAGTTCCATAAGTTCACAGTCATTTTAGTCACTGTTGTAAAAGTCTCCCGACTGACCCAACTAGTAGGTTCGACTAGTCTAGTCGGTGGGGTGGCCAACTGAGTATTGACTAATTCTAACTAGGTCGATTAGTTGATCGATTTTTGTTGGAGATACCATATTTTTTTAATTTTTTTTTGCTTTTTTATAGCAAACTTGTTCTAATATGTTTAATGTTTTATTTAAAATCAATTACTTATTTCTTTCATTATGATAATACAAAAATTGTACAAATCTATGTAAATATGTAAGAATATATGTATAAAAATGATTTATATATTTAAATTAATAAAAAAATTCAAAGTCGATTAAAGCCCGACTAAATCCGATTAGTCGCCTGACTACCGGTTAATCCTTAGTCAGTGACCCAACTAACCAGTATCGACTACCAAAATTTGCAACCTTGACTGCTATCTACCTGTTGTATCCTTATCTCATGCCAAATAGATTTAGATTTCTCACATGCAAAAAATAGGTGGTTAATTGTCTCCATCGCAATCTCATGGTGGGCATCTGTTATCTCCATATGGGGCGTGCCTAGACCAACGATCTCTTGTCACAATATTCGAGGGCACATTCAGCTCACCAATATATCTGCAATCTCGAACAAGGTTTCCGGCTATTGGCTCAGAAGGAACAAGGTTTCCATCTCCAACCTACGGGTAAACCAACGATTTCTTGCCAATGCTCATATATGCCCTCTTCACAGAAAAATCCATGTCTCTCTATACCAATGATCTCTTTCTTCATGAGCCCCGCTGGATTGCTAATAGAGGCATGAAGATCAATGCATTCTAACACTCGTTGATCTGATAATGCATCATTGGAAGTTCACATCCTTTGACCATACCTCCGCCACCATGACATCCTTCATAGAACACATCACAAAAAGCATGGAAATCGAGGTGACAAAGCTCCTTCTCCCATACAATTATCTTTCCAGTTAAACAAGTATCCATCTCCTAAGATCGTATGGACTAGCCTCGGAATTGCGGTATTATGGAGCATATTTCCTACCAAATGCATGGGGGAGTTTTTTTCTATACTACTTTTGGGCTAAGAAAGTAGGGGTACGACACAAGTTGCTACGGATGTGTTGTTAAGACCGTTTGGGTGAGATAGACAAGGAGCATTTGGATTGCAAGATATAAACAATGCCCTCTTGGCAAAATATGTGGTGAGAATTTGGGGAGAAAAAGTTGACATACTATACCATTTGATGAGTAGCATTTATATTCTGAGTGCTGCTATAGATGTAAAGAAAAGCTTGGGGAGAGCACTTTTGAATTTATAGAAGACTATCTGTGCGATGATGAGGGAGGTTGCTCAACAACTCTTCCTGATTTTTTAATGATGTACAAACTTTCATTTTTGGCTAAATAATTGGACTGGAGCGAGAGTAGTGAAAGATAGACTTTGTAGGCTTTTGCTTTGGCTATGTATAAAGAGGCATTTTGGCCACATATTATTGGTTTCTTCAGGTGAGGAAAGTGGAGCGTGGCTGCGACTATTTGGTTGAACATTTTGGATGAGGGTGTTTTGAAGTTTTGCATAATATTGGAGGAGCTAATAACAAAAGAGGGTTCATATGGTGGCCGCGATCAATCGGTCTAAACTGGGTAGTTCACTGCGAAGGTGATGTATAAATGGTATAATGGGTGATGCCATAATGATAAATGTGGGCTTGGTTATAGATGTAAATTAATTTGAACTGTCTGTGTCCTTTACAACGAAGATCTTTATGTGAATGTTCTGAAGGAAATGCATTTAGGGCACGGTTTGATTCGAACTCATTTACTTCTTCTACAGGGGAGTGGTGGAAGACATCGATCATCTTTTTTTTAGTTGTGGTGGCATCATGGATGTTTGGAGAAGGGTTGGTTTGGGGTACTGAAACATCTCTAGCCACACAGTTTTGTTTGAGTTTTAGTAACGCAACATATCTATCCAGACCCAAACAAACTAATACTTTTGCTTTATGATGTGTCATTTATTCATGATGGGCTATTTGGTGTGACAACACTGCTATTTGACACAATCACAACAACTTCTGTAATTTTAGACAGAAGTACTCATAATTATTTACATGTTGAGAAATGGGGTTTTTGAGTGACCGCCTACCAAGGGTGGCCCATCCATTTTCCCTTTGAAAAACTCGTTATACTTGGAGAAATCATGGTTGGTCTCGACATCGGTAGGGTGTGCAAAGCCTAGGCAACCATGTTATGCTAGCAAGTGTCCTCAACATCACCCACTTTGTGACAATATGTGCATTGTCTCGTGAACCTATGTCCTACAGTCGTATGTTTATGTCCTCTTGGACCACGTCCATGACCATGCTCTCAATCGTGAGAAATCATCACTGTAGAGGTGGTGTACGGTGGTAGAGTAGCATATAAAGAGATGTGCATTTGGCTAAATTTGCCATAAGCATCCTCTATAGTTGTTTTTTTAGGATGGATCATCGTCTGAGTACAAGCAACCTCATATGTAAGGGTTGAGGCATATATAAAAATGTCTAGGAGGGGTACATGCAAATAAAAGCATAGCTACGAAGCCACTCAAAGTTTCCTCAATATCTTAGATGTGTTCCTAGTGAAGGAATACATAGTCCTCACGGACTCCCACTTCGTGTTGGCAATGGGATGATATAGCACTTCATTACTGATTTGGGAATAATAGTGGATTAGATCTATGACTTAATAAGCGTATTACCATGATTCTGGAATAGATACTTGTCCTTTTTCTCTCGGGGCTCTTTCTCATTCAAAATATGCTCCTTGTTGTGTGCACCCACTAGACCACTACATCAGGATACTCTGTGCTTAGAAGTCATAGTTCGTCCCATCAAACTTGATGACTGATGCGAAAATGGGGGTCTTTGATCACATATGGTGGTTGTGTTTGACCACCAAAACCCACATGTTGGAGGACATCATCTAGAATGAGAACCCAATAGATCATTCAGAATTGAAGGTAAGTTCTCAACACATTGGCCGAGAAACAAAACGAGATCACGCAAGGGTTGGTCCACTGCAGGGGAATACATATAGACATGCTGGATATGCACGTCCATGGTGTTGAACAATGCCTATATGCACATGTATGGTGGATGGTGCTTGGAAAGAGGTGGAAACAATACATGCTATGGGTATAGCATCTTCAAGCCAGGAGCTTGGAAAGAGGTGGAAACAATACATGCTATGGGTATACATCTTAGAGGATGGAGGCAAGAATGGAGTTGTTCGGGGCTACGCATCTTCAAGCCAGGAGCTTAGGAGTGACATGGTGAGACCTCTTTTTATTATTTGGGTCATGTGGCTGGCTTGAAATGGGGCCTTGCTTAGTCGGAATCCTTTTTATGATGAGGATGTAATTGAGCATTGAAAGGCTCTTTTTGAGTCATGGTCCTTGTAACTAAATATTGAGTGTTGGGCATACCTATACGATGAGTATTGAGTATTCATCAATTTGGATGGCTGCCCCCTTTACCTCAAAATAAAATGGTGGACGACACCTGCAAACACAAGGGCCTTGCCATGTCGATGATAGGCAACTCAAATAGTCCGCGGAATGCTGGCACATGGGTTCAAGCATGAACATGAATTGGGGGTGGAGGCCAACACAAGGAGGCCCGATGACGATGGTGTGAGGGTCCGATGGGAAGGATTGTGGTCAAAGTAGTACATGGTGTGGGAATAATCAAGGTAAAATGGGGGTACATTAAGAAGAAAAAGAAGCATCCTATCATCAAATTATGTAAAAAAATATCATCTTGAATAAGGTAGGACGATGGTAGAATAATTCAACAACTCTCAAATGACATAGAGGTCACGTTGTTAACATTAGGGTTGGTTGCTTTGAACAGAAGACAAAGCAGCGAATGCATGGATAATCACATGGTTTAAATGGTGGTGTTTTAAAGATTTTTCTAAAAAGGACAAAAAGGGAGAAAGTTTCAAAAACTGTGGAAAAAGATAATGCTTTGTCAACGAATATGTAGAACGAAGTCAATGATGTTTTAATTGTGATGAACTCAGAAGGTACTTTTGCATGAATGTTTTGTTGGGGGGATGATGATTATATGTAATTGAAAAAAAGTTAGATGACATCCATGGAGCAAAAATGTCGTGAAGAGATAATTGTATTTTGTGATACTCATATGCGATGTTAATGGAGAATTGTTTGGATATAGATGCTCAAACAATTGTACACAATGATGTGAGAAAGCAGTTTGATGTTACAAAGGTGGTTGGAGCAAGTCCAGTAAAGAACTGGTCTCGTTTTGTCTAGTAGGGCTATATGATTGATGTGTGGGATGTCTTTTCCATATGATTTGCGACAATTTTCTCAACCGTGAGAATGCCATATAAATACTTCTTATTTACTTAAAAAAGCTTGTAATATTGCTCATGGGACCATGTGAAACAAATCGGAGAAGAGATTGGTTCATGTTTTACTCAGATACAAATCGAAGAGTTGGCCTATCAATATAAAATAACTTTGTAAGAGAGATGCACGATTATGCAAATGCTTTTATGGTGACAAATAGGAAGACAAACTACTTCCATGTCATCATTAATCTACATCAGGGATTGCCTTGAGTTCTTGACGTATTTACCTTGGTTACGAATATACTAGCAAAGCACATCTAAGAATAAGGACCTTCCCTCATGTTATATGGCACCGCTTCCAGATGGATGGCTTCAGTTTTAGGATGAGCGGTTGGTCTGTGAGAGGGTGCTGACTTAGAGGTTTCCAAGGCTAATTGTGCTGGTGGTGGACAAAATGGAGGTGGTGATTGATGGGATGGGGCTCCCCCGTTTTGTAGGGCGGGGTTTTGGATGAATGATTGCAGAGGACAGAAGAGAGGTGGTGGCTTGGTGCTGGGATGATGTGTGACTCTCCCTCTTTGTGACGCTCTTTCGAACGGGAGGATTGCAGGATTTTTTGCACTAGTCATGCTAATTAAATACACGACATCGGTGGAAAGTAGGGTGATTGCACGTGATTGGGCTGATGAATATTTCGTGGTGGCTTGGGTGTACGAGGCTCTGAGAGCATGGACATGCAGTGGAGCATGACTTTTACATTGCACTGGTAGTTTCCCTGGAAAGTCAAGGTGCCGTCGAAGTTCAGATGCATGGATTGCTGGTGAGTGAAAGACAGGTTGGTTGCTATAGCTTTTAACAGATTTTGACTTATGTATTAAAGTGGATATATATATATGTCACTTGGATTTAAATATATATATATATATGTCACTTTGACAAATATCCGTATCCGTACATATATTTGTTTTTATATATAAATCTACAAGTAGATCTATTTTTGATTATTTGTAACATAATTTTATACGTTCTTTCACCATACTTGATATGATTGTTATGAAATAAATACATTTAGTATTGTTATATCTAGGGTGCACGTGGATTGGATTGAATCGGATTTTACCTCAGTCCATGTCCAATCCAACATTAACGAATTTATAACTTCTCTCAATCCAATCCAATTTGTTAAATAACCAATCCAATCCACTGGATTATGGGTTGGATCTGATTTTTGATACTTTTATATTATCCCCCTTATGATATATCTTCATGTTATTGGTGCTTAACACTTGGATTAGGTTTTTGATGTTGAATCGATGTAAAACAGATTGTTTACTACATAAATTTAGCCTGATTAATAACTCAACTACAGCAATTATAAATGCTTAATAAAAGAATATAAAAATATATTTCATTATTAGTTTTCGATCAAAAAGAATGTAAATGGAAGGTAATACACAAATGGGGAATAACCTGACCTAGGTGGCAACAATATCAACTTCCGGTGTAGGCTTTGTGTTTTGTGGCTAGAAAATGAGATGGGAAAAACATTGTATCCCTCATCTCTTAATAGCAAATGAAGTTAGTGGAAGTGGCCCTAGGGAGTTGGGATTGGAGCACATGTAATTGATAAGTAAGCTCTACTTAAGAAAAAAGATGGAAGGTCCAGACGCTTGCATTGTCAACTATATTGCCACTTGACTAAAGATGGTGCGGGTGAAATTTATAAAGTAGAACAAGAAAGAAAACTGTTAATGTTAATAATTATCATATATAATATTAACAGATTAGCGAATTGGATTGGATCGGATTTTGTAGCAATCCAATCCAGTCCAATCCAATCCATTGTTTAATGGATTTTCAAAATCTCAATCCCATCCAATCCATTAGAATGACAATTCCAAACCAAACCAAACCAATCCAATAACCTTGGATTGGATCGGATTATGGATTTTATCCGATCCATGTGCACCCTTAAGTATATCATGTCTAAGGCATCCAATATATGTATATTTCAGCTAATCTGAAGAGTATTTATATTATTATCCACATCCGATCCGTATTTGTTTTTTGAGGACATGGTAAGGTAGTATTTGTGTCCATCAATATCTGTATCCGCATCCCTATTTGTATTTAAAAATGGATAAGAATATGTAACACCTATATCGGTATTTGATCGGTTGCATGATTGCATCCCTTCCCACAAATATTTTGTTGATGGTTTAGGGTTGACATCGATGTTTTCTGGGAATTCAATGTTAGTTTTTTCTTTCTATTTCATGATCAAGTAGTTTTCTTTCAAGAGTCAACAAAGCTACTTCCATGTGAGAAAGCTGTCTGGTTGTATTCCTTTTGCTGATTATACCTTGAGAGACATTATTTTGTGACAGTGATTAACAAGTAAGGAAAAACTGCAAGAGTGTGCCTCCAATCTCTATTAGTTTGCCATCTTTCTTTTCTCTAATTCTTAGTCTCACCAAACATCAATAGTTGATCCGGAACCTCTTGTCTCGGCGTCCTTAATATCCTTAATTGGTTTCTTTCTTCCAATTATTTAACAAGCATTGAACATGGTTCACAAAATGATGCAATTTTTACAGAATTTCCACTTCCAACCTATAATTATCATAAGTTGATCATGTACATAGTGCTAAGATTGGGAAATACTCTGAAGTTTGCAATTGCTGTTGCTCGCGAAGACCCATCGTTCTGGTCACTTACAAGCTGAGGTTTCTTGCAGGATTGATCGGCAACTTCCGGGGGGATAATCCACGTGTGATATACGTCTAGCTGGAGAGCAATCGGTGGTGAACGAGCCAACCACGAACTCTTCGGAGACTTAAGGTGAGTAGTAAATATGAAACAAAGGAGGACTATGAGATGTAGACTGCTTCTTTCCCTGTAATTTACGATACTATACCCTATATAATAAATAATGTTCTGAATCAACGGCACAAGATGCGCTCTACTAATAGAATTCGTCCATTGTCAGTACAGTTTTCTGTTATTGCAGTTGCAAACCACTGTGCATGAAGTTATAAATCCCTTGATTTCAAGAAGAGCCCTGGCATAATGACCCGGGCTAATGGGGAAACCGGTCTCCGAAGGAAATCCAAGGTAAGATTGTGTATAAGATCCGATGCGTCTGAGCCATCTTGGGGGATTGTTGTACATATATCCAGGTGATGGGGTTCCATCGTGCTAGGTTCATCTGTGTTTGCGTCTATGGTGGGATCTATAGGACCATAGGCAGATGGGAGATTATAAGTGAGTTACAACCTCTTCTAAATTGTTGCATGTTCAGGTTTTTCATACACTGAAGACTCCACCTTTCACAACAAATATCTTGTGAAGTAATATATGATGCAATATAATGCATATCATGTGTATGAAATATTGCTTAAATGATGTTGGACATGGTAGGACCGTGCGAATCAAACCAATATTATAACAGTGTAGTTTTTTTTTCTTCTAATTTTTATGAGTTACTATCATCAACACTAGTTCAGTAGATTGGTTATGTTGGCCCGATCAAGACAATATAAAACAAATATTTAATAAGTTGAATGTTTGATTTGGGTTTTGTGTAATGGCTGGAAATTTCGTTACCCAAGTTTCCTTTTTCTCCATTTTAGTTACTATAAAGTGTCTTGAGGTAATAAACGTTATTATGAAAACATTTTATTTCTACAAATATAATGTAGAATTTTAGGTAATATAACTTTTAGGGTTAATACCATGTTATTGTAAGTCGGATGGATATTATCTTACCTGTTATACATAATATGATAGATGACAAATGTTGCAACACATTTAGAATTAAAAGTATCTTTTATTATGCAAATATGTAACTGGTTACATAACTAAACACCATCAAGAACCACCAAGTAATGAGTCTCAAAATCATAAATTAAAGAAATCTAAGGCACATACTCAGAGTCACATGTTTCAACTCGAAAGAGTTTCATTGGCTTAAAGGCAATGCCTTCAATGACATATAGTTTTCAAGGAACCACAAAAGTCAAAGTTAAGTTTTCTACAATTATAACTACATTTTCATATCATGCCATTGATCGCAAGTGCCAACGGTTGAATATGTAATGAGACAAGTATATAAAATTACGTCATGCAAGATATAGTTTAAAGAAAGAATACAATTTTCAAGTTATGTGAGAAATGGTTTATATAAAGAATAAATCATACAAGTTATGCACAAACTTTTTGGGCAACCAACTTTCCAAAATGCATTTCATCTAAGCAATCAATCCGCAAGGCCTTAGCGAAGGCTAGTGAGAGAATGACCAATGCTTAAAGAAAGAATAAACCATTACAAGTTATGCTTGAATGGTTAAAAGAAAGAATATATCATTACAATATATGAAATAAAATGATTCAAATGAAGATAAACCATTACAAGTTATGTAAAAAATAGTTTAACAAAAATAGACCATCACAAGTCATGCAAAGGTATCTTGAGGGGTTAACATGCAAAAATGATTTGAAAGATAAAGGAACTACATACATGCCATGATTATCTTGAAACATACTCTGCATGATGAAAAACGATTGTATGCATATTTTTACGTGTAGTGCATATGCATACCCACATTTTTGAAAGAAATCAATATACAACATGTGAAGTAAAGAAACTAGACATGCATGAAGACTATGAGGCGCATACTTATACTTTCCATGGAAACTCAAGTGCATGCAATGTAAGGATTAAAAATCGTTAAAATTCCCATCGACATTAGACCTAAGACATTAAATAATTTCAATATTCATTGATATATTTTATAATATTAAAGATATAACAATGGATGTTATTCTTTGTCAAATCATCTATACTTGTAATTATGAGTGAATACCATATTAAATGTTCACATAACAATATTTTTTTCGTTGACTTATTCACTAAAATTCCATAATAATCCTTATTAAATTTAGCAATGATAAAAAGAAAAAAATCAACAAATAACCATTGTTATATGATTCATTGCGAGGAATATAGTAATGAATCTCATTACCCGCAACAAATTTAAAGAAGTGAGCGGCGAGTAATATTCGTTGTTATATATTTAACTATGGAAGATATAACAACGAATACTGTATTATTGGTTTAAGTCATTTCTGTTTCCAACATTTAGACATTGAAATTGGAATTATAATTGGAAATTGGATTTAAATGAATTGTGATTTAATCCAATTAAGTATCAAATCATCTACTTAAATGGAGCCACTAAAATCCATCACGTTTCATCACTTCTTCGGTATGGAAGTCTTGAGATAGATGATCTATTACGATAGATTTAACCCTGAGCATTCTCAATACTCATTCATCCTTCACACTAGAAGATTTTGATAAATCTGAATATCAAACCATGTTTAACTATCGCTTTCGGAATATATCAATATGTCTCGTTTGATAATTGAGCGATAATATTAATTATATACTTTTCAAAAGAATATATTAATATATCAAATTCATGTCTCATTTCATAAATAAGATGACCATCCATGGAATTCGTTTTGACCTCAAAATAGCTCATGAGTGAGCTGTCTCCCAGTTCATCAACTATGAACATGTATGATTCCTTTGAGAGATCATACATCTCATATGACTTCATATGCACACCAACACGTCAGTATATGGACCTTGGTTAGGTCATCAACCTATTGTTTGTCAAATATGCATACTCAGTAGATGCATATCTATCGTAGTTCAAAGGATGTGAGCCTTATCATTATAGTTACGATTCATATCTTAGTTTATGTCGACCTCATCAACTTAACTCTTTGACTTGATTATCCCAACACTTCCAAATATCCATTCATATGGATAAGATCTGCATCAAGAAGTCGGTTGGAAATTATTCTTTAGAGAAAGATCGCCATCTCTTTCTCACACTAGAGATCTTATATTGAATATTTTATGTTTGAGGTCAGCTATTTCCTCCCAACTACATGGTATCCAATATGACCATAATACAAAATCCTAATTGTACAAAGTATTCTTAACATTAAGTGTATTCATAATCATTCATTCATTTCATTTCAGATGGTCATGATAAAATAACGACATTTATTCTATTAATGTATCGTCGAGGGCTTACAAGTCCAACGATTTCCCATTATCCCTTAGAGCCATTCATGTACAAATATCAACCTCATATGAATTGTGCCAATCGTCGTCTATTGGTAAAATAGTCGGGTAAGCTGATTAGTTACTTTGTCACCGATGGCTATGCTAAGATCTGTTACAAACTTGCACACTGTAAGTGAAGATTAACTACATGAAATGTAGTTGCTGCATCTTATGCAACCAATGCTTTACTTTACCAAAATATCCATAGTGTCCCACTTCTTGCTATACTTAGCTCACAAGGAACTACCGCCCAACAAAAATAAGAGTCCTTAAGTTTGACTTCCTATCATCAATAATCAATATGCCCTAAGACTTGGAGATCATTATCTCCATAAATAAAGACGAACTCTTGAGTTCTTCTTAGGTACTTGGAGATCTCCGCTTGAGTGGAAATGGTGTTTCTGTCACTCGGTCACAGTATGAATGTACGCACAAAGGAGGCCTCGAGCTCTCCTACTTGACGGTGGTTGTAGATCTTCGATTGGTGCACCTTCGACAACGATGATGGTGGCCCTCTGGCGACTAACCTAGCCAACATGGTTATGTTTTGGTGAGGGTAAGAGATAGTGATGGCTAGTTTTTGAGATGGTAACCTACCATCTCATATTTATATAAGAAGAGGTGATTTTTGATCTGGTTTGAACCCATATATGGTTCTCGATCATCCGTCTTAAAACATCAATATTTTAAGCTAGGAATGTCGGAATTCATTGTTCTTGGGCTCATTGGAAAGGTCTCAACGAGCTCTATATAGTGAACTAATTATTTATATTTTTTGGGTGTAAAAAATTCTCCATAAATCAGGATGAAAATACAGGGTTTCATAATCTTCTTCCTTTTCTTTGCCTTGTTTGGCTCGATGTAATGAAAGTAGTACATGGACATTGATAATTATCTGCTTATTATTTTGTAATTCATGGCATTGTTACATGATCCTGATATTATGGTATTTTTGATACTATTGGTTGGTTGACCTAGATCCCAAGTGATGAGATGCGCACTTGGTCATCTTTGTTTTGGATACATTGGATGGGGGGCATTAAAATTCTGCTAAGAGTATGTAAAAGGAAATAAAAAATAAAATTGAACTATTTTAATAGGAAAAAATGAAACCTTTAATACTCACAAGAAAAAAACAACAAATTTTCTATAATTATTATTTTATCATTTGATATTAAGTGTATAGTAATTATCAAGGTTGCTCCCTTAGGGGCCGTTCGGATTGAGGGGTAGTTTACCTCCCTTACCCCACTTCTTCTCACTCCTAATGGGCCCTACCTTTTATCTTTTTTAAAAAAATAAATAAATGTATTTTACATCATCAATCCTATCAAAAAATAATATATTATACTATCATATCATATTAAAATTATAAACTACTCCACTTCTACTCACTTTTCCAAACTTCAATACAATCACATCACAATAACTACACACTTTTTCAAACTTCAATACAATGATATCAAAACAAACCCACTTCTAACCCACCTCCAGTTTAACCCTCTATCCACACACCAAAATCCAAAAACGGGTTACCCTCTATCAGTTTAACACGCCTTAACCCGCTAACCAAACCCGCCCTTAGGTAGCGTTTGGCTACCGGGTTACCTTCCCCTTGGGGGAGTTTATCCCCCTTAACCCGCATCCCCTCTCTCCCCGTGGGCCCCACTTTATTCTTTTTTTTAAAAAAAAATTAAATAAATCAATTTTACATCATCAATCCTATCAATAATAATATATTATACCATCATATCATATAAAAATTATAAACTACTCCACTTCTACTCACTTTTTCAAACTTAAATACAATCACATCACAATAACTACTCACTTTTTCAAACTTCAATACAATCATATCACCTCAAATCCACTTCTAACCCATCACCAGTTTAACCCTCTATCCAAACACCAAAATCCAAAAACGGGTTACCCTCTACCAATTTAACCCGCCAACCAAACGCACCCTTAATGTATCTAACTTAGCCAAAGTTTTTTATTTTTTTGATAGTTTTTTTTCAAAAACCTAGGGGGATGGAATGAAAAGTTTTTAAATTTCGTGCGAAACAAACTATCTACTCTATTCATTTGGAAGGTAAGCCATTAGACTTAACATGATTAACATATGAGATAGGATTCTCAAATTGATTCGAAATTTGAATGAGAACACATTGCTATTAGGTGATCCATTATCCAATGTTACCCAACAACAATAAAAAAAGTTTTTTCTCACATTAAGTAGGGTTGGCTACATATATTCTTTGACTCCAATCAAATTTCTTTTGGGTCATTGCTAGACTTAGATCCTAAGTAGTTAAGATCCAATACTTGGGTCATGTAGTCTCTCTTAACCGACTTCACATTCGAAATTTTGCATATTCTAACTGACACATCAGTAACCCTCTTTTGCAAATGGAAACCACCACAAGCATTTCTCTCCCATATTATCCTCAATAGAAGCTACACCAACTTTCTTTCTAATCACATCACTCAAAATCCGATCTTTTCGTGTATGACCATACATTTATTGCAGCATTTTCAATTCTGCTACTATTATTCTTTGCACATGTCCAAGATCCATAGGTCAACATTTAGATTCATAGAGCATAGCATGTCTTAAGACTATTTTATAATACTTTTCTTTGATTTTTAAATGATTTTTTTAATTATTATAAAGTACAGTAGAGGTTCCTCTTTACTTTAATCAACCTTTATTTATTCTATGAGTAACATCTTCATAACTTTCCCCATCATGTTGCAAAGTATATCCCACGTATTCAAAAGATTCTTTCTTCTTAATATTATTTTCAATAAAATTTACGTCGATTCCTTCACCAGTACTTCAATTAAATATGCACTCCACATATTCAGTCTTAGCCCTACTTATACGAAATTCTTTAGTCTCTAAGGCATGTCTCCAAATATCAAGCTTCTATTTACTCCATCTACAGTCTCATTGACTAACATAACATCTTTGGCAAACAACCTACATCAAGGAACAGAAGATATCACTTTTACGTTAGTATTTTCATAAATAAAATTCATTTAAATAATATGCTTATATTAACTGTTTTTATATGAACAAAATATATATACAAATTCAACAAAAATACACTTTGAAATGAAATTAATACAATATCATTAAGCTTTACCAACATAATTCCAAGCAATTTATTACTTTTATATTAGAAAAAGAGCAATTCAATAAAGCTATAATAAAATATTACGACATTTTATTAAGGGATTTTTACCTCATGAACCCTATAATTTTTAAATGACCTCTACGACCTTTGAAATATCATAACTCCTCCCTAGACCCTATAAACATGCTAACCCTTATCACACAGACCATGTGATTAACATCCATCTATTTACATGTTAAAACTAACCAGATTCCTTTAAAAAATATTGCATATTACTGTCTTTATCTTTCAAATTTACAAAAATGACATCTTCTTCCCTAACCTTAGATTCCCTCCCCACCACCTCCCCCACGCCCTCCTCGACCTCCCAGCCCTCCCATGTTCGGCCGCCCTCGACCTCCAGCCATCCCCTGCACCACTGCCGATGTCCCCCACGCCGCCCTCGATCTCCCAGCCCTCCCCCTCACCACCTTCTCCTTCTCCCCTTGGTCCTCCGCCTCTTCCCCCTCCAACCTCCTCCTCCCCTCACCTTGCTCCACCCCCAGCCGCCTCCTCCCCTTGCTCCTCCTCCTCCCCTTGGTCCTCTACCTCTTCCTCCTCCTCCACCTTCTCCTCCCCTGCTGTGTCCACATTAAGTTCATGCAAGTTGACTCAAGATGAGGCAGGCTAACGGTAGGGGCCGTGAGATAAGACGGAGCAAGTTTACGGAGTCAAAAGAGGAATTCCGATATTTCAAAGATCGTAAAAATTATTTTAAAAGTTTATAGGGTTTATAGGGTAAAAATATCTTTTATTAAAATATTAACAAAATATTTAATATTGTGTTATAATGGAAGTGATAAATATATTCTTAAACAAATAATAGTAAAATAATATGTATCATAGCTATAGAACTTTTTTTTATTGTTGGAGTACTTGGTTGTATGCGTCATGAGTTGTAGCAGGGTAAATGGATCCTAGAGAAGATCCATTTACCCCGTCCAATGTTTAGTCTCACACCGCCTAGTGGTGGGACTTGGAGGCTTTGGGAAGGCTATATAAGGAGCCCCAGACCTCCTGTATCCATTGAGAAAAAGCAATGCATAGCATGCTCCTTTGAGGGCTTCTCCCGTGGTTTCATCCCGCTCCTCACGGAGCAGGGTTCCACGTAAAATCATGGTGTTTCCATGTCTATATTTTTTTATTCTTTTGCTCTGTTTATCATTCTGCTTCCGCTTCTTATTTTATAACATAGTATCAGAGCGGGTCGATCCTCGAGGAGTTTTGGTTCTTTATTTTTATTCGAGATTTGTTCGGAGTTCATGTTGGGCAATTTTTTCTTTGGATCTTTAGAACCCTAATTTCTGTAGTATATTCCCTGTCCTGCAACAAGATCATGGTTCAAGTTTGAGTGTTTTAGGGTTTCTTCTTTGAAACCCTAATCCCGCATTAAGAGCTCCATCGAAAGGCCCTAATCCAGGGCTTCCAGTTCTAGGCAATGGCGGCATGCAACTTCTCATCGCAGACTCCAGGCGCGCACCGCCTCCTGGCAAAACCCTTCCTCCTGGCGGCATCTCCTCCAATGCACGCGAGCCTTTTGTGCTCCCCAGAACGCCGCAGATCGTCCCAGGCGGCAACGGCAGCCGCAGAAATCCCCTCTCGCGTGAAAGCCAAGTCGAGGCAGCATTGGCGACGCAACCCAGTGCTCCAGGCAGGCGCGATCTCATCAGATTCTTGAGGCCTCTAGGTTTCTTCATCAATGCATCTGGAGCCCTTCAAGTTTAGCACGCCATCCCTCCTAGTCTGAAAATCAGGTGAACCCTCTGACCTCGTGCAGGCAGCCATCCAGACCCTGACGGCGTTCTTTTCTCGGCAGCAATCCTCGTGTATCCATGCCCCAGGCGCTCGACTCCCATCTTGCGCAACATGTGCGCAAGCCAGGCCGCATCTCCCTTGCACCGCCCTTCCTGGCGGCGAGCCCAGCAGGCGGCTGGTGTCGCCGCTCCAGTCCCTCCAGGATGCACCCTCGGCTAATCTCATGGCCACTCGAACTTCCAGATGCGGCAAGCCCACGTCGCCAACATCCAGATGCAGCAGGTGGTGCTGCGTGGTGCCCTCACGCACCCCCAGGTCGACCTCGCACGAGCAAACCCCCATCTATGATTCACATGCCCTTGGAGGAGCCTCCTCCAAGCACCATCGCGAGGCAGCATGCTTCATCGGTAGCGGCGGGCGACAACATCACCAATCGACAACGGTTGCCGCTGAATCCCCTCTCGTGGAAGCGGTACCTATTGACACCCAAGCGGCTCTCCTCGTGGCGGTGCAACCCGGGCCCCTTCGCGCGCACAGGCGCAGGCGGCACCCTCCTCACTAGCCGTGCTGGCACCAGATCTTCGGCGGCACCAGATCTTCAAGGCAGCGCAAGTCCAATGCCTCACGCAGGGGCGGCGTTTTGAAAGGGGTTCCCAATCGATGGGAAATTTAACAAGCCCTGTGCGTCATTAAAAAAATGCATGTGGGCTATGCTTTAAAAAAAAGGAAAATAGTGAGAGACCAGGGGGCTGCATTGGTGGCCCCAGATGTAGGCCGAAGTTATAAAAAAAATCGAAAAAGGCGCATACACAATGAAGAGCCGTACGTTAGTGTAAAAAAATGTGTTGCAAAAGCCGTAAAAAAAGGTTGAAACAACTTAAAAAAAATTATTTCGAAAAAGAGAAAAAAATGTTGAATGTTTTGAAAGCCGAACGGCTTATTGGTATTTTGTACCCTCAATTTCTTATCTTCTCTCAACTTGATCGATTTCATTTTCCGACAAGTATGGGAGAAAGGAGGAGTATATGTAGAGTCACATGTCTTTTCCAGATTGCAGATTCTTCAAATTTCTGTTGAGATCTAGATTGATCCAGATTCTCCAGACCTGACATATTTCCAGACTCAACAATTCAAATTATTCAGACTCGACAGATTGGTCAGAGACCAAGTTCGAGGCACTCCATGACAAGAGGCCCATTTTTCGAGTTCTCCAGAGAGAGACTTCATTTTCAAACACGCACGAGTTTGCAGTCATTTTCAGATGAGCACATGTTGCCATCATTTATTCGTGGTCCCCAGCATTATTCTTGTTTTGTAGACCCGAGTTTTCATGCGAGCCATAGGGACTCCAGAGTAGAGGACCATCCCCTATGCCATGTTGGCAAGGGTTTTCATGTGGCATCATAGGTACACCAGAGCAGTGCATCATTCTCTGAGCCAGATGGGAGAGACCCAGTTCTCTGATGAGGAGACTTTTTAGACTCCATTCTCCAGCGACCGTGGACTCCGACGAGGATTGTACCGCTACGACCCTTTTTCAGTTCGGCCCTTTTAAGAGATTGAGCAGTTGTCCACATTATTGTGATGGGCCAGAGTACTCCTACGAGGAGACTCATTTCAGTTGCAGTGACTCTGACAGGCGCAGTTCAGAGCACATGCTCTCCGAAGAGGAGATTCAGAAGACTCACACTCCAGCCCGTTCGTCCTCCTCGCTTGCACAAACGTCTTCGACTGCAGCAATGTGCGCGTTGGGCTGATATTGTCCGTAGTGTCCTGTAGCATTGAGTTGAGTTTCTTTCTGTTTATCCAAGCTGAGCATTGCATGCTCCAGCTTGAGGGGGAGTGTTGGAGTACTTGGTTGTATGTGTCATGAGTTGTAGCAGGGTAAATGGATCCTGGAGAAGATCCATTTACCCCATCCAGTGTTTAGTCCCATACCGCCTAGTGGTAGGACTCAGAGGCTCTGGGAAGGCTATATAAGGAGCCCCAGACCTCCTGTATCCATTGAGAAAAAGCAATGCATAGCATGCCCCTTTGAGGGCTTCTCCCGTGGTTTCATCCTGCTCCTCACGGAGTAGGGTTCCACGTAAAATCATGATGTTCCATGTTCTATCTTTCTTGTTTATACTGTGTTTATCAATTGCTTCCGCATTCTTCATATTTTATAACATTTATATTTACACGGTGGATTTTTTAGAGTTTTATAGCACTATTTGGCAATGTTAGTGTCAAATCCCATGACTGCATAGCACGTGTTCTGACATTTGATTTTGACAATACAATTCATATCGGAGGCACTACTGTGTGGGATGCCCTAGATAATATAACAAAATGCATCATCGTTACAGTGAATTCTTGTTTTATTCAGGGATATTTACACTTATAAGTTTGAGTAGTTTTGTAATTAAAATCATAATTACGTATAATAATGAATTACACTCAAGATCTTGAATAAATGCTTCGTTTTACATCCATAACCTTCCATTAGTTTAGTTCATTAATTCAATCATATGATTGAGTTAATCTAACCAATACACGATCTAACGGTTATGATTAACCAAAAGTTAAAAAAGAAAGAAAAAGGAAAATATTCTACCCCCTTCCTTCTCCATCCCCAGCTCCCTCCCCTCACGCCGACCACCTACCCCTCCCCCCATCGCCGACCATCTTCCTCCAATGTTCCTACCGCACATCGATGCTGTCGAGGAACCTGCGACCACATGCGTGCCCACAGACCCCCTCCCTGATCGCCAATACTGCCTGTCCCCGATGCGATGCTTTGCTTGCTTCGTAAGATCTCTCTCACCACGGCAGGCTGGCGGAGGTCCCTCGTCACCCTCAATGTCTCTACCTTGATAGTAATCTTACTCCTGACATGTGTTGCACTCTACACGCTCCTGAATTGCGTTGCACCCTATACACTCGCTCTGTGTGTGTGGGTCGGTGGGGAGGGGGGTGTGGGCTGGCTGGAGGAAGGGGAGGAGGTTGGCGGGGGGCCACATGCCCGAGCAAGCACTAAGCGGTTGCGCTGCATAGCGGTGCTGACCTCTCTCCCTTTAATCGTTGCAGCTTCGCCGACTACCAGGACACTCTCTACGTCCACTCCCTCCATCGATTCTACTATGAATGCGAACATCTATGACACAATCGATTTCATCTTCGGTGATGCAATGGACATCCTCCAAAAGTGCAACCTCTATGCACAAAAGCAGGATACCAATCAGAAGAACATCTTCATGGCACAAGGCCAAGAGGATCCCGATCAGAACACAAGAATCTCACTTCAGTGTTGAAAGGGGAGGAGGTAGGCAGGGGTGGGGGGGCTGGCGGGAGGAAGGGGAGGAGGTCGGCAGGAGGGGGGTTGGCTAGAGGAAGGGTAGGAGATCGGCGGGGCAATACAAGGGGGGTTGGGGGAGGAAGTGGAGTGGTCTTCTTTGTAAAAAATGAGAACTTAAAAGGTATAAATGTATAGTGTCATAGTTAATAGGAAAACGGATGTAATTTAACACGGGGTTTTGAGTGTAAGAGTTAAATACAATTCAAGATCTTATATGTAATTCACGGTTATACAGGATTATAATTGTAATTACAAAATTACTCAAAGTTATGGGTGTGAATATCCCTTTTATTTTTTAGTACCTAATGCTGGGTTTTGCTTTTCGTTTCAACAAACTCTATCAGACCCTCGCGCATGTTATTTTGAATGTTCAATTCTGTCGTTAATCTAAGAGTTGTAGGGAGATACAATTGGATCATGTGTGACATGATTTGATCAATGATGAACTTTAGAATAATTTCCTATTAGTTTCCAGGTATATATGTAGTAGAGACTACAATATATATCCTTAATAAGGTTCCAAGCTTGTAAGCTGGAATTTAGCACTTGAAAGTGCTACTTCATTAGGAAAATAAAGATGGTATTGGATACCTACTTTATGCCCTTGAAGATCTTAAAAGATCTCATCTTTGAGAATATGATTCTTATAGGATGAGACTCTTGAGAATCAAGATGAAAATGAAGTGTAGGAACTCATTTAATCTTGAGAAGAAAATGAGGCTTCTGAAATTGGAAACTAAAAAGGACAATTAAAGATGAAACACTAAAACCTCTTCAAATGAGTTTGAGGAAGGATTCCACGTGTCAGAGAAATCTGACAATGATTGAACTTCATGTGATGCAGCTTCTGAAGATCATAGCATGGATAGATGGATGTTAGCAATAAAAGTGGAGGAGGAGAATATATCTAAGGAGTATATGTTTAATATCATAGCCCCGATGAAGAAGACCAACTTATTACTTGTGCAAAACGCACTTATTTAGTCTTTAGCGTTTCCCGTCAGCTAAACACAGAAGCCCAATATCAAGTGAGGGCGTTGTCAGTGCTCTCAGCAACACTGCGACCCTGCAAGTTAACAGCAATGCTGGCGATGTAGGTTCCGGTGGACCACCTCGGTGGGCCGTAAGCCTCGCCGGATTCGGGACCGTAGACAACAACATTGCGATCCGCTTGAAGGATGCACCTGTAGATGCCGGATCTACCGGCGGTGTTGCTTGCCCACAGAGCGCTGAAGCTACCGGAGTAGATGACGAGGTTGCCGTCGCTCTGCATGACGAGTCGGCAGTCGGTGCCTTTATCATAGGTGTTGGACGCCCATATGGGGTTCCCTCCATCGTAGAGGACGAGGTTACAATCTTCTTGCATGACGAATCTGTAGTTCCCATACTCGAGCTGCTCACCGGAATAGAGAGAATTCGGGGTAACGAGGACATTCTCTGCTGAGGTGGTGGGAAGGAACGGAGCTGAGACGAACCACACGAGGAGGATCGGAAGGAGGGGAACGAGTTCAGAGCACGCCATTGCCACGGAGCTTTGTTTCTTTCAGAATACGTTGGTTTGGTCTCTCCAGTCTCTGCTGCTGTGCTGCTAATTTATAGACCTCTGATTGCGGGACCCACACGAGGTGGCGTATAGCAGTGCCGTGTTCTGCGGGGCACGAATCCTCTTAATAGTAATTACGTGCTGTAATTAGATTTAGTTTTTTTTACTGTTTTGATTTTCAAATTTTAATTTTATGGATTAGATCATTTATGACTAAGGATGCAAACGGTTACACATATATATATCCGTATTCGATCCCTCACCGTATCCGTTTTACATAGATTTTGATATCTATATTCGTATCTGTTTAAAATGGATACGGATATGAATATCGTTTTGATACCCGTAAACATTTGTATTTGTATCCGTATATCTGTTCTCGTACATAAATATAATCATTCATTTGTTTTTAATCATGTATAAAATAATTCTATACATTCTTTTATCATATGTGTATAATTTTTATGATACAAACACATTTAGTAAATTTATATGATGTGTTTTCCATCCAATTTTTATATATTTAAGTCGATTCTGTAAAGTATTTCTAACATTACATGTATGCGACAGTATCAATTTTACATAAGTATCCATTTTTTAAGAATATAGTAAGATAGTTTGAATATCCATCAATATTCGTATCCGCATCCTTATTCGTATTCAGAAACATATACGGATATGGTAAACCTATATCTGCATCTGTATATGTCCGTTTGCATCCCTATCTATGACTTATGTTCTATATATCCTTCGAATTTCACTTAAAGTAGAAGGCATTTGCTATTTTATCTTAATGGTCAAAAGTCAGGTCAACATTTAAGCAACTTAAATCACATTTTCAAAAGAACCGGACTTTTGATTAGTAAGACAAAATAATCAATGTCCTCGGATTTAAGAGAAATTTAAAGAATATGTGAAACAATAATTGAAGATGTAACTCATGAAGTTAGATTTTGGAAATAAAATCACAAATAAATAAATCCAATTACAACACCTCTGCATATCCTTCCCTTGTTCTGAGTAAGGAGAAGTGTGCTTATATACTTTGTTTTCTATTCAATATTTGTATTCTCTTTAATGGGGATAAATCTAAATAAATAATAATAAATTCACGCCAGTAATTAATAAGGAAAAAATAGCTATTGGCCTGAAAGGGTATAAATAATATAAACATATCGGATAATTCTTTTCATATGTACCGTGTTCAGAAATGGGAACCATACGAACATATTTTTTTTGCTGAGCCCAGACGAACATATTCGTGCATTATCAATTGTCTAAAGAGCCAATTATGTGAAAAATCTTAGAATTATAATAATATTCGATTTAATTACTCAAAATTCATAATATGACATGTTGATGATTCTTTAATTGAAGGTTACACTGTCTTATTCAAAAGTAAAAGAAAGAGCAACGTTCTAATAAACTAAGAACATTCTTATTTAACCATGCGACTTTAGAACCCCTTGTAATGGTCTAGTGGTTGAAGCATTGTGCTCCCACTCCAATGATCCGGGTTCCAGTGTATCATGGATACGATATATGATGAAGATGTTTTGGTAAAGATACACACTCTCAACATTTGATCATAAAGGACATGGTTCACTGCATTATACAGAATGGTATCTCCATAGGAGATGATATACTCAAAATATTTGAGTATCTACCTGAACCAAAGTCTTAAGAGTTGAGGTAGATGTAGATATGATGAGTGTTTTCATTCTACTACCTCTACTCAAGTCCTTCATGAAGCTTCAATGTCTCATATTGTATGAAAGGGATAGAGCAAGTATAAATGTTGAAATACTTTCAGACTAAATGTCCTTTGAGTACATGTTCAAGTACAGAGATCCTTTGTCTTAAGCAAAAGTTGTTTAAGAATCAAGGAAAAGCATTGGAAGCATGGGCCCCACCCATATGATGAAGAAAGGTCAAAGAGTTGACCATTCTATAACTTCCACATCCAAATAGTTGGATAATTTGCAATACTGCAATAAGCCGATATACTGGAAGTACGACTATCCAGAATATCTATAATACTAAGAGAAGGACTCAGATAACACATCGAATATCCTACATCTACAAATCATCATTGGAACCAACTTACTTGCTAAACAAGTATTAAGTTGGATAGTTGTATTTAGTTCTTCTACTAACACTTACAATCAGTTGCACATATTTTAGAAGATCAGCGAAGTCGATCTAAAATTTGCACATATTTTAGAAGATCAGCGAAGTCGATCTAAAAATTGACAGTAATCAACATGGGATTAAATGCAATTATTGAAACAATCACTATTGGATAGATAGACTACCACATTCTAGTGGGAGGGTTAGGGATGCAATCGGATGCGGATATATCCGTATCCGTCAGGTACCGTATCCACTTTTAAGCGCATACGGATACACATTTTTGGATTTTAGCAGATACAAATATTGATACATATACTAGTTTTATTTTTTTTGTGGATACAGATTCGAATACGGATACCATTATAAAATTTTTTTCAGATATGGATACAGATACAGATGTATATATTTTTTACGGTATCCGTATTATCCATATTTTCAGTAATATTTCAGCTTCACAAATATTTTGCATGCCTCAATGTAGCTCTGATACGAAATTATACCTCATCACGAAATGACAACAAAAAGAAATAAACTTTTATAATTTAACATAATGTTGTTTCACGAAATATATTATATCACCTTTATCTTATTAGTTGGTTACAATGTTACAGTATTACTTATATTTTGGAAACATTTCAAATGAAGGAAGAGAGTGGTACGTCATCATTTGATTATATGCTCTTCAATTTATTTCATTCGATATTTTTATTTATTTTCTTATTTATTATGTAACATTGTAAGTTTATTGAATTTAGGATTAGTCATCCATCAATTACAAGTTCATAAAGATATCATTTCTAATTAAAAGTATGAGGAGGCACTTAATATTTATAGGATAATCCGTATCCGTTTCTTAAATATCCATATTCGAATCATGATTATCCGATTTCAAATCCATATCAGTATCTAAGGATATGGTATTCGATTTTTGATATCCGTATGATATCTGTTTCCATATCTGTATCCATATTTTGAAACGGATAAGGATATGGTAATACCTATATCTGTATCTGTATCCGTATGTTTGCATCCCTAGGGAGGGTCCTTAATATTAGATAATGTCTCTATGACCTAGATGTTAGAAATGGTTGACTATATGTTTCTAAACTTATTAGAGATAGACATACATTCTAAGATAGGCATATCATAAAGTATTATGATGGATATATTTCAGAAGGAATTCTAATAGCTCTAGGACTCTATGGAATTATAATATTAATGAATGGCTCATTGATATTTCTAATACTAGAAATTAAAGCTTTAAAAATAAGAAGGACGAAGACAATTTGACAATGATCTAGCATCGAGACTTGAACATGTGTCTATTGATAATATCACTAGAGTGTGAGATGTGAACCTTTAGATTGTTTAAAATTTCAAAACTTACCTACTTGTAAATATTGTATTCAAAGTAAAATGTTCAGGGCACCCTTCTTCAAGAATGATGTATGATGCAGAGATATTCAAGGCCTCATACATATTGATGTATGTGGATCCTCCATACCATAATGAACAATAATGATACGTGATATTAATTGATGATTATTTGCAGTGTGAGATTTCTTCCTTACATGTCTTTAAAATGTTCAAAGATTTCACAATTTTGGTTGAGAACCAAAGTTGGAAGGAAGATGTATACAATTTGATTTGACCAAGGTAATGAGTACATGCTAGATGAATTTATAAAGAGGAATATTTTTCCTATCTCACTCCTCCAGGAACACCTCTACTTAGTAGAGTTGTAGGGATATACAAAAAGATCATGTCGTACATGGTTAGACCAACGATGATTCATAACAAAATGACCACTTAGATTTTTAAAAAATATGCAGCAGGAACTGCAACATATATCCTAAAGTATATTCCACACAAAGATGCTAGAATCTCACACTAAAGAATGGTACTTCAATGAGGATGGTACTAAATACCTATTTTATGTCCATGAGATTTTTAAAGTCTTCATCTCTAAGGATATGATTCTTAGAGGATGATTTACTTAATAGTCGAGATAAAAATGAAGTAAAGAACTCTTAAAATCCACATAGGATAATGAGGTTCCTAAATTAGAAACTAAGAAAATAATGAAAATGAAACACTCATGCCTCTTCAAAAGAGTTCGAGGGTGATTAAACCATCTAAAAAGCATGAATACCATATGTCAGAATAGTCTAACAATAATCTGACTTCATATGATGGAGCATTTGAGGATTCTGACATGGATAGATGTATGTTAGTAACAACGTCAAGTAGACTCCAAGATATATAGTGACACAACTCGATTATAACATCTACAAGATGCAAATCAAGATGGTATTCCACAACGAATACGTCAATGAGTATATTCATATAAAGTAACCCCATGACTTCATAATTGAGGAATACAAAGTGCGAAAGCTAAGGAAATCCACATATGAGCTCAAACAAGCTTCATGAAGTTACAACATCATATTTAAAGAAATTATAACAGTTATGATTTCAGATAGACTTGATAATCATATGAAGTTTATGGGAGTGTCATTGTGTTCGTCGTGCTAAATGTAGATGAATTCTAACTCAATTAAATGATATAAGGATGATGATGAGTGTTTTGTAATCTGATTGTCTCATTCCTTTGAGGTAAAAGATCTCAATGATGCATGAATCTTAGTTTTGAATATGCTCAGAAGCATAGAAAAGAGGACATTATGGCCTTCACATCAAGGGTACACCTGTGATAAATCTTATATGAGAAGTATCAAGGAAGTTTGTTTTCACTTAAGTTATGGTACTAATCTATCTAAAGGTATAACACCTCAAATTGTTAGGATGTAAATGGTGTAGGTGCATGCCCTTCTGCATCAGCTACATGAAGCTTAGTGCATGCCATGATGCGTACAAAAGTCAGATATTTGTCATTCAGTAAGAGTAGTAAATTGTTATTAATCCTACTATGGAGATGAAACACTTGATTATAATAATAAAACATCTTCACATACTTAAGATTACGTAGACATTGATTTCTTAGTCTTCAGTTACCTTGAAAAACTTAAGACTATGTCTTAGTCTAAGGAGATAGAGATATCTCAGTATAAGGATATGAAAAATCCCTTAATGATTATGTTATGTGTTAAATTGTAGTAGAAGATACGGTGACTTCTTTAATAAAATTGAGTATCGATTGCATAAGATATAACATTTGCATTTGATGCGAGCATTATTACCAGTGAATATGCAAGTGTGTAAAAGGACTTAGCATAATTAGTCGGAACAGAGTGAGTAATCAATCAACTGAGCTATATATCTAATTGGCTTATGATTAGAACAAGAGGTGAGTTTAAAGGTTAGCTCGCTAATGGCTCTTTGAGCTAGTGGGAGATTATTGGACATGAATACTCATGACGAGCCATTATGCAATAAACATTATTGAAAATTGCTCCTTAATCTGTAATGAAAAATAACTAACAAGCATAATAGGTCCATTGGTACAATTAGGATTATGTACCATGAACATCTTGATATCATACAGGTATAGATCCAAATGTTGGATCATACACGCTGGTGCAACGTTGAATATCTAAAGGATTATGTTGAGGACTCAACCGCACCATAAAGTGACAATCAAGAAAGGATATCCAACCTGATAAGGAGATGGAAATCTTTACCTAAAGGTTGACATCTGACAGATCTCTTGATACAGGTCCTCTACGTAGGAATAAAGATTCGGAGGTGTCAAATAAGTTAGGTTAAAGAGTTGACTTAGCGAGATCGAGGTAACCAAGACATTTATCGTATGTTGTCACGATACATGCACATATCCTTTGACTGGAGATAGATATGTTATAATGTGTCTGAGAATAATGTGTCTGAGTATGTACGTTTAGCAGACCATTAGGTCGATGAACTAAACAAGGTCTATACATTGACGTATTGGTGTACATACAAGGACATATCAGTAATATGATCTCTCAAAGGTATCATACATGTTCACTACTGAACCATAAGAGATGAGCTCACTCATGAGATATTGGGATAAACAAAATTCCAATGTTCATCATCTTGTTTTGGAAACAAGATAAGATTTGTCAGTATAATACATGCTTTGGAAAACACATATATGTTACCAACTCCCAATGATTGAATGAGAAACTTATTGGCAAAACATGAAGGAGACAATCCAAAATTGGATCAAAATTTTGTGTTTAATCACAGTCTTCCAGTATGTAGGATGTACGAGTATTAGGAATACACAAGGGCAATGTTATCTTAAACAATTGTATATCATGACGCTTCCCTTTCGAGGGACTGATGAAACGTGTTTAGAATTTGGCGACTCCACTCAGTGAACTAGTTATCCGATCTTAATCCAAATATTGGATATTGATATGATTTAGAATCAAAGACAATAAGAAGATTGGGTACTTTATTTGGCATGATCAGACATCTTTGATAGGTCTTCACAATCTGGATATGGGATTAGATCTCATTATCCAAGTCACTATAAATGGATGTACAATCACCGTGACCCTATCTCTAAGTATCCGCAGAGAAGGCACACTATCCTCAAAGGAGTTTGAGGTATATTCCTAAGGAGATAGATCTGAGAATTGAGACTATTCGGTGATGTTTGAATCATTAAGTGAAGAGGAAAACGTAGGATGATTAAATTGGATTTAATAATCTTAGATTATATTATCTTGGATAATATTATTCATAATTATCCAAGGATAATGTGGATAAGATTCACATTATCTTTGGATATGTACATAGAGGATTTCAAGATAAATAAATTAGATTTATTTATATTGGATAAGATTAATGTGGATAGCTTTATCCATAAAAATCACAGACAATGTGGATAAAATCCACAATATCTAATTGAGACTTAATTTGAATATGATCCACAAAATTAATATTAATATGATTTGAATTCACATTATACAATAAATGTAAATATGATTTATACTTAGTGTTGGACCTATGAATATGATTCATATTTGTCAATTGTCTATTTACAATTATCACAAAAAAATAGAATTATTTATCGATAATTGAAGTTCAAAATAAAATAATAAATAAATCTATATTTGTTGAAATATTGCAACCATCAGGAACTCGGTCTAATACCATTTATAATGTCCTAGGCTTGGTTTCCTTTATCGGTATTGAGAAATATTAACCCTGATATCTTGTTGGACTCGAACCCAAATTGGTCAATTAGAAACCACTCAAAATGTTTAAGCTCAAATTGTCAAGTAATAATCTCTCATATTATGAGTTTCCTTTATGGGACTATGTCTAGTATGTTACATGGTAAGACGTTACAAACCATGCTATGAAAAGAAACACTAGCCTATAGTGAAAATCATAATTAAGTACTTAATAAGGACTTTAAACTATGGCCTAGTTAATGAGGATAAGAATCTTCAGATTTCATATTATTCTAGACTTGGATTTCGAATCCAATGTAGATGACATAAGTTCGCTTCTATGTACATTTTGTTTTATGTTGGCCGGAGATGATGTAATATAAATGTAAGAAAAAAACCGTCGTTTCAACAAAGTGGAGTATTGATTACATCATATGTAGCTACTTTTATATATGCAAGTTTGCAACATTACTTAGCATAGTCTCTATTAACGGAGTGAATGATCAATTGATGAAAAATGTTTGACTAGTTCAAGAATGTATTTTGATGACTAGTAGGATATTGTTAGACATGTTAGTACTTGACAAGAGACTTAACAATAAATGCTATTGCACTTATATCATTCATAATTTCAAAGAATCAGTGAGTTGCATTGTTAATCATGTCCCTTTATACGATTAGGACTACATACCTTGGCCACTTTATATCTTAAAGTTAATGATATAAAGAGTCGGATTAAGACTAATGACATGTAATTGATGATATAAAGAAATATACCATGAGAATAACCTACATTGCATAAATATAAATTATAATCTCTTGTGTGAGAAGAGAAGATAATTTTCTGTATATATTGTTATTCGACTGATACTTTTCATGCATATATATATATATATATAGAGAGAGAGAGAGAGAGATTCATAGTAGTCGAACTAATCAAGTCGAAGATCTAACTTGATGAGATTGAGATCGATGATGTCATGTATCATCGACTTTCATAGACATGCTATCATCCTTTGAACGAAGGTAGATATTCTCTATATATTTGAGTATGTATATTTGGTAAACCACAATATTGATGAGAAGGTCGACATACCGATAACTTGGTGTGCATGTAAGGATATGTGTGATGTATGTTATCTCAAAGGAATCATACATGTTGGTGCATGATAAATAAGGATATATAGCTCAATCATGAGACTATATGGTAAACTAAATTCCACTTATAGCCATCTTATTTCAGAAATAGGATATGAATGCGCGATTATCATTATACGCTTTTGGAAAGCATATGATGATATTGTCACCCTATGATCAATTAGGATATCTTCTGGCTAACCCTATAAGGCCAGAGGACTATGGGAATACATGCTTTGAGTTATTCATGTATTCTTGTGTGTAGGTTGCATTAGTATTGAGAATACTCGAGAATGGTTTAATTGTAATAAATTGTATATTGTAGTGCTTCCACTTCATGGGAATGACGAAACATAATGTATTTTAGTAGCTCTACTTAAAGGTACGTTGAATGATAGTTGAGTGGATTAAGTCTCAGCTCAACGAACCAAATCAAGTTCTAAATGGCTTAGAGATTAATTGAAAAGTGTTTGGATTGAATAATGATTTGGTTTTCTATCTGACTTCAGAGATGGATATCTTTAATTGTCATTTTACCTAATATCTGATTTTGATCTGATGTTAAGTCTTTATACTTGGTTTTACAATATCCCTATGAATAGCTCCAAGTATCCACGTGAGTTGAACAAAGAAGGATATCCAATGTAAATGGGATACCTCAATCAATAGATAGTACTATCCATGATTCCATCGAGGTCATGAATCAGAATATCCAAGTATAATCACATCATGAGAAGATAATGTGAGTTGTATTCACATGGGTCATGAATTGCACTGTTTTGGATATCATTATCCATTGATTCTAACTTAGGATATACAGATATAAATTTTTTTATCCAAGCATCACTAAATCGTGAATTGATTAGGGGGTCGTTCAAAAGAGGAATAAAGGTGGAGGGATAAGGAAGGATAAGGTATTGTTTCTGTTTGTTTGGAGTGAGAGGATAAAGATGAATAAGAGTTAATAAGGATAGATAAGATGTAGTTATTTGTTAATTCTTCATTCGATTGGCACACGAGGAATAAGGATGAATAAAGTTTGTAAGCTTGGAGGAATAAGGATGTATAAGATTTGTAAGTTAAGGGGATGGGGTTGTCTAGTGGCAGGAAATAAGGGAGGTCGAGGGACAAGCTATCCTTCCTCCTTCCGCAAGAAGGGCTCCATGGTGCAAATAACGAGAACCGCATGAAGGATAGGAAGTTGGGGTGAGCCCACCCTTATAATTTCCTACCCCTCACTCTATTACACAAATGAACTGCCCCTAGATGAATTGGATTCATGAGGATTGTGGATAACATTATCCAAGATATTAGAGTCAGGATAGTTAGATAGAAATGTTCATGTATTGCATATTCGTGGAGGATTTTATGAACTTGATTCAAAGAAATCACTGATCAAAATATATGAATTTGATTCATGTAATAATTTAATAAATTTGGTTTACGTGAATTGAGATTCATTTTATGAAATTGATTCATAAATGGATCTAGATCACTTTTTGGAATTTAAGTTGATCAATGTTAGGCCCCAACTAAGTTGAGGGGCCACATCTCTCTCTCCACCTCACTCCCATTGATCGTCCAACCTTCTCTCTCTCTCCACCTCACTCCCATTGATCGTCCAACCTTCTTCTATGTATCCCTCTCCATTGGTGCAAAAGCTTTTTCACAAAGAACTTTTTTTCATGTGTACTTGGGTACACATTGAAGAAAAGATTGTGTGTGACATTATCCATGAGATCAAGTGAGAAGATCTTTGGAGGATCTATATATGCATGTAGAAGAAGATGAGAAGGTGTTCTTGAAGGTTTTGGGAACTCTGTGTTGCATCAATCTTCGCATACATGCAGTAAGTGTAGGATCGAATCAACAATATGCGGCCTCATGATGGTGTAAGAAATTTGTGTTTCATCAATGATTCCACATGTGGGACAACTCATTAGAGGTTTCTGCACCTCTGAAGGTATAATTCTCATTCCTTGTGGTGTGTGGAATGTCACCGAAAATGTTTCCATCAACATGCAGTTCTTCGTTTAAAAATTGTTTCATTGCTATTTATTCGTAAGATGGATTTCTAGTCAGATTTGATTTTATTATTTTTCCGTCAAGGTGTAATCTTTTGTCAACTAAATCAACCAAGACCAACTCAAAACCTTCTTATCCACTTCATCTTCCCATCTCTCTCCACCACAGGAACCCTACCTTATCCCTTGCACTTGGGGCTCCGATCGATCCTTTATCGACGATCGCTGAAGCCCCAAACTTTTCTCCCATATTCTCGAAGTACACCCTAATCCCGTAAGATCTTTGTCTCCTGCTTCTCTTCCCATCGTGTCGCTCCATCATACAACGCTACCTCTAACCAATTATGCCTTCCATTCTAATGCTCCTCCAGATGCTTCCACCACACCCATCTCTAGCTTTGTATCCACCATGCTCCACCTCCCACTCCATGCCCTCGGATGTCGGAAAAATCATCTCCTCTGCCTCCACCACTTATGTTTTTGTCTTCCGTTCACCACCACCTTCTAGTTGTAGTCTCCCTCTGGTGGCAGTTTCCATGAAGCTCATTCGAGGATCCCAAGCATGTCATCATATCTGCACCCATCGTTGGAAGTCTCCAGCTCCCATTTGCGCTTTCATTATGGTGGAACCTTCCCGATCCTTCTCAATTAGAAGATTTTGGTTCTTGAGCATGTCGATAGGGTCCATCAGGCATGAGAGTCGAGCTTTCACATTTGGACATGCAAAATTGTGTGATGGTATTACTTTTTATTTTTTTTCCCACCTATTTATTGGATTGCCCCTCGAGAGTGACTCTCGAGCAACCATACCATTGTTATCCAAGGTGTTTTGTTCCCGCAGCAGGCGGTGTTTCTCTCCCTCCTTGTGATCTCTATCATTGTTCTTTTCTCCTTCTTTACACCATCTATGATGTAATCCCTGTACATCTCAACCCTAACATAATCTAATATCAGAAACTCACAAAATGTAGGTGTGGGTTATAAATGGTGGGGATTACTACTTGACAACTTGAGCTTAAGCATTTTGGGTGGCTGTCAATGTATCCATCTGGGCATGAACCTCACAAGTTGTTAGGAGCAGTTTTCTCTGATAACAACCTGGTGACCTAAGTCTGAGACGTTGCAATCCCATTGTTGGGCATTCATTTGGAGCTCTAACCTGTATGTCCTAGTTCAGCTTATTGAAAAACTAGTTTCACCTGTAAAAAAACTCAATCTTGTTGCGTCATCCGATGAAGATATAATAATACTTCAAATTATATTCTATTATGCAATCGTATAAAAGAAGCATAACTATCATTACTTTGTATAACAATATAACAACATGTAACTATAGTAAATTCTACTTCTAAATCAAATTCCATGTACAAAATAACTATAAGACTTCCAAACTTGCACCATCCTTTAACTCGAATAAAAGTACATAAGTAAAAAAGAAAAACAATATATGAAAGTAGATTCAACCTCGACCTACTGAATTAGTGAATTCTCCAAACTAAGGGATGGTTTAACCTCAATCTACTAACTCTCATGCTTCTGCACAGCATGCAAAGTATGAAGTGTGTGATCCCTTTTCATAAACCACAGCACAGGGAGTGATCTAACCAGACCAATAAAGCTGAATCATATAAATAAGATGAAACATTATACATAAAAGCTTAACAAATATATGATTGTACTGTCAATGATTATGATGTTTGCCTAGACAATCTGGCAACTTGTAGTGGTTCTTGGAGCATTGGAAAATGGATAAGGATCTGGAAACACTTATCCTTTTAACATGCAAATGGAAATAAACTTTCCCCTGAAATTCTATGGTTAGCAAGTGTGTCCATTTCTTATCTGGATGAGTTGATCTGTCAGAAGTTCGTGATGACATAATGTTAATGCGAAGTTTCTCCTCTGGCAATAGAAATGACCATCCTTCTCTCATTTGACAAAAAAACATGTCTGTCCAACGTTTGCTGCAACAAATAAAACACCATCTGGAACCTATTGACTGATAGGGTTTACATATTCCAGGTAAAGATCTTCCTCCAAGAATAGAGGTTAAGAATATTCATGTAACACCCTAACCCCAAACATAGTACCACATGGAAAACTCACAAAGTGTGGGTATGGTATATAAGTGGCGGGGATTACTACTTCACAACTTGGGCTTAAGCATTTTGGATGGTTGTCAACAGATCTAATTGGGTCCGAACCCAACAAGTTGTAAGGGTCAGTTTTCCTCGATAACGGACCGGGGACCTAAGCCCGGGAAGTTACAAATGGTATCAGAGCCAAATTCTCTCTGATAGTGGAAAGGGCTACCCGAGAGGTGGAGCCGCCCCCTACAAAGAGGTTGGAGGAAATGGCTACTCGGAGCGTGCAGCCACCACTATCATTGGGAATAAGTGATGGGTCATGTCGCAACAAGGACGTTGCGAATATAAGTAGGGGAGGTTGTAACACCCTAACCCCAAACATAGTACCACATGGAAAACTCACAAAGTGTGGGTCTGGTATATAAGTGGCGGGGATTACTACTTCACAACTTGGGTTTAAGTATTTTGGGTGGTTGTCAACGGATCCAATTGGGTCTGAACCCAACAAGTTGTCAGGGTCAGTTTTCATCGATAACGGACCGGGGACCTACGCCCGAGACGTTACAATTCCACTGGAAACCGACGTCCTGCTGAATCAGATATGTCACAACAAAACGGTAACGAGCTTCCTAAGAACAAGTTCTGATAGATATGATAACACGAAAAAGACATTACTGAACGTGGAAAAAAGACTTAAAAACCAAAAAAAAATCAGGCGAAGACTAGTTGTATTCGTGGTTCATCCCTTTAATACCTAATCTCATCTGTCTGGATGAGATTACGTATTGACCACAGCCACCAGGCTACTACATCTTTCCAATCGTTCCCATGCCAACTTCTTTCATTAGAATTCATGAATTGGTCTGAAATTCTTTTTTTCTCAGGCTTAGTAGAGGATATCTTTTTTTCCTGTAAATAAACCTGTTTGTTACATATACTATTCAAGCCAACCAAAAAGGTGGGTTATTCCTAGGGATATCTTGCAATATTGATTATCGCAAACTATATCCTCAAATATGGATACGGACATAGAAATGGATAATCGTAGCTCGGATACGGATATTTTACAAATGGATTCATATATTATCCTGAGGGTAATAAATATTTTCTAACACTTTAAACTCAGTATAAATATTTTTGCAAAGTTGGGATAGATAGTTAATTAAATCAAAATTATATAAAGTACAAATACAATAAAATAAAAAAGAAAAAAAGTAATATATTAAATTAAATAACTTTTTAATATATAGTTAAACTACATAAGATGCACCTTTGTGTAAATTACCAAAAGAGAGCCCCGATTATACTCAATGCTTCAACATTGACAAAGAAGGGTCGTGAAAGCTTATAGAAGCCTCTGTTTGAGACCAACAAAAAAAGATTGAACCTCTCTTTATTATATTTAAAAATGAGGCCCTAATTGGGATCAGGGTACAGTTGAGATCTTTTTTGTAATTTACCATATATATTTTTCCTCTCACATCTAAATATGACTCTAAAAAAATATTATATTACATGTAGCCCTATAATACATAGACATTTGTTTATACCACATCAAATATATGTCTATGATTTATACACACACAAAGAGAGATTTAATAATACGGATATCTGTATCCGCAAGAAAATATATAACCATATATATATCCATATCATCCAAAAATGAAAAATAATATTCCTATTCATAAAAAAATAAAAATCCATATCCATGTCCATATCCACCAAAATAAAAAATACATATCCATATTCACTTAAAGACAGATACAACGGTGGTCAGATACGGATATATTCGTATCCAGTTGCATCCTACTTATTCCTCATCTTTACCCCTTGGTGGGAGTAGAATCTCAAGACCATTTTAACATTCTTGACTTATCATTCCTTCAATGCTTAAATATAATCAAATTATCCTTAAAAAAAATCAAAGAATTTGATCATGTATCCTAAGTACATGTAAAATATAACTGGTCAGAATAATCACCACATAATCATATATTATTCTACCGACTTATTTACAGATCAGACACAAAGGTGGGACATCCATTAAAAAAAAAGATCGCCCACAGGAGCTAACCAGTCAATCAAACTGGCCCAAGCATAAATTAAAAACATTTTCAAGGTAGGATTTGAGAATAGAATTCAGTCCAAAGTACTACGAGTTAGTTTATATTTGTCGTGGAGATCGGTAGGAGGTGCTTTATTCATTGCTTTTTTGTTTGCTTGATTTGATGGATAAAGAAGGGATAAGTATTATAAATATATAAATTTTTAATGGGCTGGTGTATTCAATCCCATTACGTTGTTGTATCTAAGCGGAAATTTCTTTTTCTAACCACGCTTATTGTAATTCTTAATATCAAGATAAAAATAGGGACAAGGATCCATATGAATTCACAGATCTTTTTTAAGAATTATGATCCAGAAAAAGAATTTATATATTGTGCTTCCCTACTATCGATTATGAACTCCCGGGATCGCATCCCGCGCATATTCTACATTATAGTCTGCAACTGATTTCGCTTCCACTTCTGGGAGATCAAACGGAGCTCGATTAGTTTCTATTATACAAGGAATAAAAACATAACCAAAACGGGGAAGATTCTCATTGATTCCGTCATGACAAACACCGATAAAATATTAATTCAATTGAGTGGAAATAATTCATAATCATCAGGTTAAGATCAATCTAAACAGGTCCATTCTAAAATATATATGATTCAACATGCCAATTGATGAATCTATGATTCTCATTCTTTATTCTTTTATTTTAACTTTATCTTTTAGCAAAAACATCTATAAATAAGTGTAAATACAATAAATTACCAATGTACACATCCTTGTTAATACTACATGATTAACATATATTTTCTAAAAATAAAAGAATAAAAAGAAAAGAAAGAAGGATGTAATTATGAAATAAGTACAGACTGACCCAAACCCCGAGAGAAGGTCAATAAGTTACATGATCGATAAGGGAGAAAGTAGGGGGAGATAGGGTTCTTGTATAGCCACTTAATACCTATATCTATAAAAAATTATACTCTGTACATATTATATTTTTAGCATTTGTGCAGACCCTTAATAACAAAATAAAATAAAAATTATAAAACATAAAAGAAATAAAAATAAAATCAAAAGTTATGTTGTACATTAGCCAAACCTGTAGATATTGTATATAATACTTATTTATTTAACACCTTTGGTTAATCTGTAAAAATCAAAATAAAAAAACTTTTAGACTCTTTAATGTATGTTATAAATAAATAAAATATAAAATAAAACATAGTTTTGTAAAATAATAAAATAAAAATACATGTATATAATATATAGGTATATTATACCTATGTATAATATACTATACTGTATATATTGTATATATGATGTCATGAAATAATTAAAATTCATAAAAACATAGTTTGAAAAAAATCAAATATTTTTTATCATTCATTTTTTATTTTGAAAATATTTTCTATTTTTATTTAATTATGTAAATCCCGGGATTCTGATTTGTCCACATCAGATTGTTGACCTAAGTCAACCCTTTCTCTCCTGGACACGATCCAACTTCCCCTTCGCCGAACTTGACTTCCCTTCGTCACCACCACCTTTGTTGTCGTCATTGCGGTTCAAAAACAAGGTGGCATAGCTTGCGGCAAGAATGGGTAGAACGAAATGTTTAATATTTGATGTTATTTGAGTTTGATTGTCTTGATGTCATCATAGATCAAGGTGTTTCTTGATTTAAAAAATCTGATTTTACTCATATAATAGTACACAAGACGAATCCAAAGTTGAATTTGACTCTTGTGTACATCCCTATGATCATATGGAAAAATATTGGTAGAGAAAAATATCTAAACTTGATCATTTAGTGGTCTCCTTCAACGGTATGGCGTAAGAAGAATTGTCTTCTTAAGCTTCCATGTAATAATATTATTATAAATCAAGGAAGCAATGTTCCTTTCAATCTGGAGAAAAAACTTGGAGCTAAATTCTGTTTCTTTAGAATTTGAAATCGGATGAGTTTTCTACGTTAGATTGCAAAATACTTACGAGGTAGTAGTTTTTTATTTGTATGTTGAATGAAAAGGTAAAACATTATGTTGCTTTTCTCTGTGATTTGTAACATGCTATTCTATTTAAATACTTGAAAGATTAATTTATGGATATCATCTATAATATACATAATATCCAATTTCTCGGTCCAAAAATCGACCCTTGACTGTTTCAATTAGAAAACTAAGCCCGATATGATTTTTTTCGAGTCAATATAAATGATGATGTCTTGTTGTTGTCATTATCGATCCGATCGGTTTGAATCAATGATCTGACCCGATCAGGCCAAAACAACGTTCGATCTGATTTTTAAAATCTTAATTGCAAGGGTAATCATGTAATTTTTAAATTTTCAGGGATATGTAAAAGAGTTAAATGAGTATGCTCCCTAAGAGCATATAAGAGTATGCTCCCACTTTTTTTGCACAAATTGTTTTTATTTTTTAAAATGAAATCTTGAAGGATTATTTAAAATAATAAGTAGATTACATGTTTCAAATTCAAATTTCGTGTAAAACATATATTCCTAACATGTCCATCTAAAAGAGGTCGATTTCAATAATTTTGATACCAATAAAATTTGACAATCTTGATAAAAAATAGAAATGTCGAATTAAGTTGAATTTTGAATGAGATATATTCCTCTTAATCTCCTAAATTTCATTTCAATAAATAAAAAAAAAGATGGCTATGTAAAATCCTCATATAGTAAACGATGGCGGCCAATGGTCAACATATCAAGACAACATATGGACATGAGGACATCTCCAACCGGATATTGTGAAAAAGTATTATTTTCTTATCTATAAACTAATGACTCATCTTTGGGACATTTCCCCATGCAAAAGTGAAACCAATTTAGTAACACCACGCCATCCCCTGCACCAATACACCATCCTCTGCACCGCAGCCGCGCCTCCCCTCTCCTCCTCTACCTTCTCGACAAGCAACCGCCATTAACGATCGTGGACCCATATCCTCCTCAGTCAACAATCTGGGCGAAATCGGATATTTCCATATAAACCCACCCACCCATCCATCCTCCCCCCTCCACAGAGCAGCTCGCATCAGTGAGAGGAGGACGTCAGTCCTGACGTCAATCCAGGGGCTTGTTGATCGATTTGGGTAGTTGTCTTTTGTTGGTTTTCGATGATTATTCTCTTTCGGGTGTCTTTTTTTTTTCTCCCTTCCTGTTTGTGAACAATCTGTGGATTTTTATCTATGAGTTTGTCCTGTAGGCAGACGAGAGAGTTGCTGGCAGAGTCCTCATCCAACAGCCCCTTGAATTGGTGTGGTGACCTCCACCATCTCAGGATGACCCACATCGGCCCCCTTTTTGTATTGTTGCGAATTGTCTAATGGTTGTTGTTGGGGGTACTCGAGAGTCTAGAGGAAGAGATGGGGATATAAATATGTGTGCCAATTTTCGGCATAGGTGGCTATCTTGCCTTTTTTCAGCAAATTCTTCGGTTTTCGTGTTCAAGTATGTGGCGCATGTTTGTTTATTTTCTGCTTCTATTTTCTGGGATTGTTTTCCACTCTCAGTAGTTTGATGATTTGATCATTTGGGATGGGTTCTACAGTGGGGATACACTCCCTAGATTGTGTTTGATGGTTTATAGTTCCCAGATTGTAGGTTCAAACGCTTTGATTATTGGTTTGCTTTCCATTTGATCAAGTTGAAAGCATAGATAGTTGGATAGAGTTCATGGACAGTGTTGTGATTCTAGTTGAATAATATCTTTCTTGTTTGCATGGGATATCCCAATTGCTGATTTTATCATGTGGAGTTTTGTGATTCTCATGTTTCTGTTAATTTTTGTTTTCAGTTGCTTGCAAGAAACGATTATTGCGAACCCCACCTGCGTTTGAAATCACGCTGGTTCTTTGCTCTTAGTCTTGGGATGGGGACCGAGTGCACAGAAGATTGGGAGCTTTTCGAACCCATGGGAAGGTGCCAGATACTTTCCTATGGCGTAGGCCACATGCTGAATGACATTACTTCTGCTTGCTGGTTTACTTATCTTCTTCTGTTCTTGACAGATATTGGTCTTAGCCCGAGGTAAAATTGCAACTAGCATTTTGATCCTTAGCTCTTTCTATATGTTTGTACACTTCTCTTGGAATTCATAATATGTACTTTGGAATTGCAGGGAAGCATCCATTGTCATGCTCTCTGGTCAAGTTTCTGATGGCTTTGCAACTATATTTTCTGGGGAACTGGTAAGTTAGCTTTCTTTTAAATATTCTTGCGGTTTCCTGTTTGATTTGTTTCAAGTATATATTATAGCATGACTAGTCTTTACCTCTATATACTGTTTAATTGTCTGCATATTTCCTGTGCGGATATGTTTCTTTATCCAGGTGGTTTCTAAGTTATATTTATCGTATACTGTTTCATTCAATGTGCCAGCATTTCTTGGTAGACAAAGATGATGCTCTCATATTTTATTGGTTTTCTGTTAATACTTTTGGGGGAAAAAAAGAAGAAATGGCTTTTCTAATACAGAAAAGCAGCGAGGATTTCCAGTGATTGTGCAGCCAACCATGACATCTAGAAACGTCAGGGAAGAATGCTTCAACTCCACCATCATGCTAAAGAACTTCTCAACAGGCTCTAATTAAATCAATATTAAATTCTTGTTTCGGGATTTATCTTTTTTTTGCTGTAAAGATAATGGTAAGATTACATTCTCAACAAAATAAGAAATAACCTTTCACAGACGAAACATATAAGCTATTTATGAACGAAAACAGTGAAACCAGTATATGCCTATTTCATCAATGATTTGATGATAATGACAATGATGTGGTTGTAGGAGCAGCAGCAGCAGTAAACAATTCGAACTCTTTGAATACTAAATGAATGTTTCTGAGAAGAATGCATGAGAAAATTACAAGTGTGAAGTCAAGTATCTACTAAGGATAAGAGGATGAGATTCACAATGTAAAATAGCAGTTGATAGGGTCTATATTCTTAATTCAAATGTACCAATTCATGTTGATGTTAATGTATGTTGCTCTTTGGCAATGTTTTGAAGATTGAATTCTTGGGGGTAGTTCACAGTTTTGTTTCTTGATTTGAAGATTGAATTCTTGGGGGTAGCTCACAGTTTTGTTTCTTGATTCTGTAAATTCTCAAACTGTTCTTCATTCTCTACCAGATTGATAGGTTTGGGCATTTCAAGATATGGCATACTGGAGGATCTGTCTTGGTTGCCATCTCCTTTTCATCTGTGTTTGGCGGCTGCCTGCTTTGCAAAATACTAGGGACCGATTCTGAAACCTTGCAGACAATTGGCTACAGCATCTTTGCTGCTATTTTCAATGTTGGTTGGGCTGCTACTCAAGTTTCACATATGTAATGCTTACATTCTATGATATATCCCCAAGTTAGTTATAATATGACAAATAACTTAAGGAATAATCTGTCATCACTCCATTCTAATACACTAATACTATCATATGTCTACTTTGTCATTTGAAGGTCAATGGTCAATTGCTTAACCTCAAACTCAACTAGCAGAGTTGCACTAGCAAGTTGCCGTAATGCTTTCACAATGGTAACTTACTACCTTTCACTGACCAGTGAAGTGTATAAATTCTTAAACCAATACTGCTCTTATATCCAACAGTTGGTGATCGTAGGTTGCTAACCTCAGCTTATATGCAATTGCTTTGGCAGTCTTCAGTATGTATGATGCTAAAACACATCTAGACATTGAAAATCAGGTACATTTATTGAAATATTCAGGGTTTTATTCTTGCATTTAGATAATGGTTTGCCTAATTTTTGCATTCTCTCGTAAATTAGTACCGATGGATTGCGTATGTGGCAATATTTGTTGGCTGCTGCTTTGTAGTCATTTTCCTTGTTGGAACCAAAGAGCCTCAGTAAGATTGTCATTCTTGATTTTTCCCGCATTTCAATCCATTTGCATGTATGTTAGACTTATGTAGCGGTCACTCGGATCATGTAGGTTGGTTCAACACTTGCATTGTCAAGTCAAGCAAAAGATTCCATGGACGTATTGGTTCAAGAAAGTTCTCTATTATCAAGTTGCTCTAGTTTATATGCTTACTCGTTTGGTCACCAATGTTTCACAGGTAAGCTTTCTTTTTTGCATTTTTCTCCCGCAAAATGTATCCTCTCGAAGTTACAGTTTTGCAGTTGTCCATATTTGTCGGGTGCACTAGTTACGTAAATGATTTTGTAGTCATATTTCAAATATCATAAGTGTCATTTTGGTATGCAGTTGCATTTTCTTGATCATCTAAGGCAACCATATCGTTACCTTGTTCTGTATCCTATTATTAGGAAATATCACCCTTTTCTCATAATATTTGTGTTCAGTTCCATAAGTTTCACCCAATTTTTTCTAATTGCACTATATGAATTTACTTTTAGTATTATAAGGGATGATTACATGCATGGACATATGATTTCCATTTTCGTCTTTGCAGGCTCTTCTGGCGTTTTATGTCATTAATGATCTAGAGATGTCTCAATCTTCCAAAGCACTGGTAAATTTCGTTCCCTGTTGAAACATATGAAAGCTCTTGTTGAAAGAATCCCACTTGAAACCATCTTGCATTGAGTAGAGCATCAGAGCTATCTATTAACCACTTCACAGTTTCCTCATCTCTAAGTTAGCACGCTCCACTTATAATTCCTTTGCAATTTCCGATGTTATTATGGATTTCTTAGTTACGTGTCGGATTTGTAGGTACCTGGGATAATTTTCATCTGCAGTTTTGTGGTATCGGTCATCTTACAGGTATTTTTTACAAATATGGAATTCACAATTAGTTCATGGCATATAAATGGTGTTCAGTCCTTCAAAAAAAACAGTGTTCAGTGATATTCATTATTTCAAACTTGTAGGAGATGAAATGGAATAGCTTCCGTCTGAAGGCTGTCTTCACTGCTGGTGCTGTCCTTTGGATATTCTCCGGTGCTGGGATCTTCATTCTTCCCAGCAAACATCACAATTATATGTACTTCCTATCAATAACTACCGGCATAGCGAACGCTCTAATGACGGTATAATTATTTTTTAGTCATCTTTGTCATATTTTTTCCAATTTAATCTAATTTCCAATTATTCTGGAAATCAGGTTGCTGGAGTGAGCATGGAGAGCATATTGGTGGGTGAAGATGTCAATGGTTGTGCTTTTGTTTATGGCTCATTAAGCTTTTTGGACAAAATTTCATGTGGGATCGCACTATACATTTTGGAATCCTATCAAAGTGAGCTCGTAATCCTCCCAATTCAATTACAACACCTGAGCTTAATGTGTGTGGTATCTATAGGGTAGTACATCATTTCAATATAATGAATCGAAGATATTTCTGGCTTAAACAGGTTTCTCCTAGCACGGAAGGTTGCCATGATATTAGAGACTGCCAATCAGTCACCAGATACGGATCTGGCCTCATTCCTACAGCTTGTGCACTTCTTGGAGTGTTTGTTACTTATACCATGAAGCTTCAGGACACGATACAAAAACCGTGTCCGAACCACTCCTTGTATGATGCTATGAAGTTTAACTCAATCACCTTCCAGAAATCAACCCAGCTGGTGATATCTCATTGATGAATAAGGTTCTCATTTCTGCTGTTCAATTCGATTTTGAAAGGCGGAATGGAGGCCAACCACTTAAGCTCTCATGGGTGGATTTTGCGCTATCCAAAGGAAATGGATGCATTTGTCAGATTGCAGTGCATCTCAATTTCATTGAGGGTTGAACTTTGGAAATTAATTTGAAGATGTTCAATGCTTATTTTTTTACAGATCTTGCTCTCTGATCATGGGCCATTTCTTTTACCGAATGTACAGATGACATTAAGTGCTGAAGATTTGACAACATAAAATGTTGAAGTTATAGTTACTTAGGGTTAATTTAGTTGTCGGTGCAACACTTTCAGGTTATTAACTATTGGAGCAGCAGCTTAGATAAAAAAGGCACCAATTTGGTGCTTCTGCTTGCAATGGATACCGGTATCCCTAATTTAAGACAGATTTGTATCTTTAGGTAAAGTTGCGAGTTAAAAATATATGTCCTTTGATAGATATGATACATAAGCTCATATGAAAAGAGACAAGGATCCCCATTTTCACTCACTCCCAACACCCCCCAAAATCTTCCAATTAAGTAAGTGTGTTGGGAAATCGGGGTTTCTTTAACCTATCATGCAAAGGATGATCGAAAACTAAACATTCTCCACACGGGAACCAAGTACAATACAATAATCGAGACAATAATCTAGCAATCACAAAGAGACGAGAAATTTTACATGGAAAAATCCTCCTCGATATGAGAGAAGGGAAAAAAACAGCTAGGCATGACGACCCGCAACAAATCCACTAGGTCAAAAACGAGAGGACAAGGCTTGGTTATAAGAATAAAATCAGATAACTGTCACCTTGTACTTGGAGAACACGATACCGATGCTTCTCCTCGTCACGAACTGTCCCTCAAGAACAGACCCTCATTGTGGTTGCTCCTCGTGCCTTCAGCGCCGACGCTCCTCACGGATGCAGTTGCTCTTCACGTCCCTATGGGCTACTCTTCGCGCCTTGCGTGGGTTGCTTCTCTCCTTGCAGAGAGAAAGAACTAAGAGAGAAAGAAAGAAATGTATGAGTGAGAGATGATCTCCTTTGCCTTGCATAGAGTCCTTCTTTATATCATCTCCCACCATCTGTCTCTTCCAATCCTATTTGGAATATGTCTCCAAGGGGATAATTGCACAACAACCCTTTCCTCTTTTGGGAATGGATAATAACTATCCAACAACCTCCCCCTCCGGTCCCAATGGGGAGGTGACACCAAGAAGATGATCACTGAGAGGTGACACCGCTCAACTCTCTATAGAGTTGTAGCTTGTTACGAGTCACAACCTTCGTCAAAATATCTGACTGATTTTCATATGTGTAGATATTCATAATGAAATGCTTCTTGTCAATAGCATATCTCAACCAATGATATCCCCGTCTATATGCTTTATGCAGGCATGGTGCATCGTGCTCTTGCTCAGATCAATGGCATTCTAGCTATCACAGAAAATAATCGGCTCGTTGTCTTCGCATCCAAGTTCACCAAGAAATCATTGTAACCACAACACTTCTTTCCATGCTTCTATTGTTGCAATGTACTCGACTTCAATCGTTGAGAGTGCAATACATTTCTGTAACTTGGACTGCCACGAAATCACTCCCCCTGCAAAACTGGAAAATGTTCGCGGAAGTCGATTTCCTCTTATGAGCATTTATGTATCCACAGAGTTTGTGATCTGACCTCCCAACATCATATACATACTTGAGGTCGCTCTCAAGTATCTCAAAATCCACTTCATTGCTTCATATTGATCCTTCACTGGATTCGACATGAATCTGCTCACTATACCCACGATAGGGATGGGCATTGGGCTGGGCCGGCCCGACCCAGCCCGTAGCCCGGCCCAAAAAACTCAGCCCGGCCCAAGCCCAATAGAGCAATGGGCCGGGCCTGGGCCTAAAATCTCGGCCCAAAATTAGTTTGGGCCGGGCTCGGGCCTGGGTCGGCCCAACCCGACTTGGCCCGAGGCCCGGCCCGTTTATTAGCCCGAGAATTGGCCCGAGGCCCGGCCCGAGAATTGGCCCGAGATTTGGCCGATGTTGGCCCGAGTAGCCTGGCCCGAGAATTAGCCGGAGATTTGGCCCAAGACCCCTCCCCTTACTCAGCTAGCCCCTTTTGGCTTTTGCCCTAACCCGAACCCCTTTTGGCAAAACCCTACCTTTTGCCCGAACCCGATTATCCCTCACGAGTAGCGTGCCTCCTACCTCCCTCTCCAGAGCCCGCGCTCGCCATCCCTACCGCAGCACCGCTCCCTCGTGCTCCTCCAACTCCAAGGCTCCGCCCACAACATCGGCCATGATTCTGCCCAAGCACGGTGCTGATGATTGCACGGGCGATCAAGGAGTTTCCTTTGTCCATCCAGGCTGGTTAAGCTCCTCTAAGATTCTCGTGATTTTAAAAGGAGTATATCCTTGGGTTAGAGTGAAATTTTTTTATTAATAAAGGAGTTCCAAATTGTGGGAAATTTTTTCTTTTAATGGATATTCCCCATTTAGGTTATCGTCCCACTATAGTGATTGTCTCCCTGACCTTTTTGAGCATTTGTCTTTTTATTCTTAGATCCTTCCTTGACTGATCAGCAGAAGATAGAATCGCTTTCCTTGTTTTTGTAGTCTGATGGGGATCAAATTACTTCTATTGCATGCTATGATGATATTCGAAGTTGAAGGTATTTTCTTTGTCCACTCTGTCTCATTCATCTTCACTAGCGTGACTCTTTTTCCTGAACCACTCACTCCCCTTGCCTTATTATATCGGCGACCTCCTTTGACTCTTATTATGTCGTGAATGATCATTGTAGGAAAGAATGCTCTGCAGAATCTAAGTTTTGCTTGCAACAGTTGTAGATACTTTATATTGTCTCTTCAACCCATGCGTTTTCCAGGTTTCTGCATGTTGATCAGCGGCATTCAGGTAACAGATATCATTTTTATACTCTGCATTTTCTTGATGACTAATGGGTTTGGATGTGTGTCACATTTACCATTTACCCCTAGCCGAACCTTCATGTATTATGCCGAACCTTCATGTATCGAATCCAATAACCCTAAAATTAATACCCGAAGAAGTTTAGCATGTGTTCATGTGCTTTTTTTAGATCAATAAGAATCGATGCTCAATCATCAACAATTTTGATGAGTTTCGTAATTGCACAATTTGTTTGCTATACATATGCATTCCTGCAGATGGGCCGGCCCGGCCCAAGCCCGGCCCGAAGAAGTTGGGCCGGGCCTGGGCTTGGGCCGAAGAATTACAAAAACTGCGGGCCTAGGCCCGGCCCAAGGCCCGAACTATTAAGATGGGCTTGGGCCTGGGCCCTTCAGGGCCCGGCCCAGCCCGGCCCATGCCCAACCCTAACCCACGACATAAGCAATGTCGGGTCTGATGCAAACCATGGCGTACATAAGGCTGCCAACTGCAGATTGGTAAGGAATCTTGGTCATCTCAGCTTTCTCCTCATAAGTAGACAGACATGTGTCTTTCTTCAACTTGAAATGAGTGGTAAGGGGCGTGTTGACAGGCTTTACATTCTTCATGTTGAACTGCTCCAGAATGCGTTCAACATACTTCTTTTGTGACAATCGCAACCTGTGCTTCTTTCTGTCGCGAGTGATATGCATCCAAGAATGTTATTTGCCTTGCCTAAATCTTTTATCTCAATTCCGTGGAGAGTTCTCTTTTGAGATTTGCAATCAACGTAGAATCGTGACCACCTATCAGCATGTCTCCACGTAGATCGACGTGATAATGAACATGCCGTTGGGAAGGCGTTGAACATGCACACATGGATCCGATGTATGTCCTCTTGAAGTTATGCTTCATCATGAAGGCATCAAACTTCAAGTACCACTATATAGGATCTTGCTTCAAGCTATAGAGACTCTTCCTCAGCTTGCAAACTATGTGCTCTTTCCCCTTCTCCTAGTATCCTTGTGTCTTCTCCATGTAAATCTCTTCCTTCATATCACTGTAAAGAAAAGTCATCTTCAAGTCCGTCTACTCTAACTCAAGGTCTAGGCTTGCAACAAGGTCTAACACCACTCTCACAGAATTCATCTTCACAGCTAGTGAGAAGATTTCATCATAGTCCACGGATAAATCCCAGTATCAGCATAATTAAACATATTTATCTCTCTTACTTAAGTAATTCAACAATATTCATTTACAATTAACATTAATTGACAAAATGTATGTTGTATATAGTTGACACTAACTACGATATATTATATAACCCTATAATTGTGCTATAATTTTGTGTATTTCTTTTCTATTAAAAATAAAATAAAAATTAGTATAATATTGTATATAAATAAATTAATATAAAATAAAATAAAAATACAAAAAAATAAGCCAAAGAAAAATGAAAGAGAATTACTTTATATGGTTTTAATATGTGTTTAATTTTTAGTTATGTACAAATTACCTCTCATCTCTTTGACTTCCACATGAAAGTTGTAGATATCATCGGAATATACAACTTTCATGTTCATGATTTTTCCTAATTCCTTTTTATCTAGTTGTTTCAGATTTTTCTTTGATTTATTATTTTTCCTTAATTGTGATTAGGCCACATGGTGCAATCTGCATGCACCACGTGCCTGGCCTTATCTTCAAATTATACCTTGAAATTAGTCAATAGATCCTGGATTAAAGTCAAATCA
>JAZKJV010009843.1:0-117121 GCA_037367405.1 Ottelia alismoides
GTGCAGGGAGAGAGCGAGAGAGAGAGAGTGAGTGGGTGAGGTATTAGGGTAGTTTTATTTCATTTATATTCACTTATATGTAATAACACAGGACTTCTGAGACTGTTTGGACTTGACTACCGTAGCGGGTCTGTTTCGCCGAGCACCGGTGTGCTCGGGGGACCCGTTAGGACTTTGCGGCTTTTTCGCGGCTTTTCTCCGCGGATTTCTTTTTCCTTTCTTACTGTCCATTTTCCGGATTTTTCGCGTTTTTGTTCGATCCCTAGACTTAGGACTTTCTGTGACTGTGACGTAACTGAGTAGGATCCACACACCTAAGGCTTATCTGTTCCTATAGACCGTATTGGACCTACTTAAATCATAATAAAAATAACCGACTCGCTAGGCCTCCGTAGCCTACGTGTCGTAGCTCGTCCTGTAAAGACGCTTACTCCTACCCCCGATTTGTCGGCAGGGAGGGACGAGCCAAGACCGGACCCTTTGGCTTGGAGGTCGGTGACCGGTTAGACGGGTTCTTCGCTAGAAGTTGCTCGTCTAGGACTCGGCTTTCACCGTGCATCATATAGCTTAGTTTACATTTCTGTCTTTATTTTATGCGCGGATCATTTTGCATGTAGAGAGCTGGAGACAGGTACGCATTTCTGACTTTGCATGCTCATTGATTTTTCGTGCATCGGCTTTTTCGACTTCTCCCCCCGATTTTGGACTTAATAACCAGGAGAACCAAAAAATTCATTAGGCGTTTTTGTTTGATTTGAAAAATACCTAGAAAAGTATAACCATAAAATTGGGACTGCTAAGACTATTGACCTTAAACTCGCTCACCCTAAAAATTCTGTCTTGGGGAGAGCAACCCCCTCATTGCTTGGTTTGTATGCGCGAGAGAGTGACCCCGAACACTAGGTAGAGCCCCCCGTTGCTAAACTCGACTGACTACCGACTCTTCCGTGCGGGACAGTCGGTTGGGGTTAGCAGCGAATATCCAACAGGTCACGTAAGCGCTCTGATATTTGTGTGTTCACCAAAATAAAATTGACAAGATGAATTTGACCGAACTTTCACGGTCTTCAGCTCGTTGCGTTGGTGAACCGGGGGTTTGTTTTCAGATCATAGTTTTTCCAGATCTCATCCGCCCTACTAGCCAGATCGAGATGATGGGTAGACGATCTCTTAGGCCAGCCTCTGGCTGCACCGCTTTCGGGCGCGTCTACCTCATCATCTAGGTTGGCTCGCGAGAGCTCAGACCAGCTCTCCGAGCCCGAGTACGACTCCACCATGTTCCCCCTCGATCCCCTTTCTGACCTTCCTGAGAGACATGAGCCCGAGGAGAGACTGATTCATTTGACGGCACCTGAGTTGGGCTCATTTGATTTTGCAGACGTCGAGATGGCCGGAGCAGGCACGTTCTGATGATCACTCCCGCAGACCAGAGCATATAGTACTAGGACCAGGGAGCGATCAACTCCACCCTGATCGCATCACTTGATACAGTTCAGCAGCAGCTCCGCGATCAGGGAGCTTTCATGATGGAGATGAGGCGCGAGTTGGAGAGGCTTGGAGAGGCTCAGAGCAGAAAGAGACCAGCAGAGCGAGCCCGAGGAGATCCCGGATGCAGATGCACAGGCACGAGCCGCAGCAGCAGCAGCAGCAGCAGCAGCCGCGGCCGCCGCCGCAGCGGCAGCAGCCGCAGGAGGAGCAGGACCACCGAGACCGATGCGGGATTTACACAATCCCGGATCTACTCTGATGCACCATTGGGTGGTGGTTCCAGCCATCGTGGGGGACTTCAAGTTCCCCCCGAACACTTTGCAGATGCTCCCGCGGTTCCATGGGACTTGCTACAGAGGAGCCCCACCTCCACCTCCAGGAGTTTCTTATGATATGCAGCACTGTCCACGACAGACATGGTGGACCAGGACACGATCAGGATGATCGCATTCCCCTTCTCACTGGCAGATAGAGCAGCCACATGGCTGAAGCATTTGGGGAGATTTGTCTATACCTGGGAGCAGCTCCGCACCGAGTACTTGAACAAGTACTATCCACTCGGGCGGACGAACGCAGCGAGGGCCCTGATCAGCAACTTCTCCATGTTTCCCAACGAGCAGTTTCACGAGGCTTGGGAGAGGTTCAGAGAGCTCCTGGACAGATGCCCGCACCATGATATCACGAAGCCGAACCTAGTTCAGAGCTTCTTCAGCGGACTATCACCAGAGCTACAGGGCCTGGTGAATGCTTCTTGTGGCGGGTCCTACTTCGCCAAGGACCACGACCAGGTCTGGGCTATTTTTGAGGAGATGGCAGAGAACTACATGGTCATGTCCCAGACCCGGCTCTACACCCAGAAGACCCAGCCACATCAGCCAGAACCCGTGCAGTACCAGAGGATAGCACGGGTAGATGCAGGTCCTTCCAGTTCGTCCGCAGCCACAGCAGCAGCACAGTTAGAGTCGTCAGCTGCGGACATGGGCATCATCAGCGAGAAGTTGGACCGCATGGAGCTGATAGAGAAGAAGCAGTGCCAGAGCATAGCACAGATGGATCAGATGGCACAGGTCTTGAGCGACCTGAAGACACAGCTCATGTGTCTCCAGGAGACACAGACGGCTTCTCAGCCCCGTCTTCAGTCGCGAGGCAACGCCGGCAGCAGCAGCAGCTCGTCCCAGCGCTCCAGCACCCCAGTGCAGCCTAGACAGGTTCACCTTGTACAGGCGGAGCCGTACCAGCAGCCGCAGCCCACCTACCAGTCTCCACCATCTCCAGAGATGCAGATGGTGGTTTACCAGCCGGACCAGCCTCTGGCAATACTCCCGCCAGCCCCCTTGGATGCAGAGCCGTTGATGGATGTCAACGGGATCTGGTACGACCGTCCCCAGCCTGGGATCCGACGAGACCATCCCGGATTCAGGTGGGGGAGTGGTGGTGCCCAGCCCCAGCAGCAGCCGTCAGGATAGGGAGGGCAGTACTCCCAGCCGAGAGACCATCACCAGCCGCAGCAGCAGCCCCCAGTCTACCAGCAGCAGTCATCCTACGGTCCGCGTCCCTATCAGCAGCAGGGACAGTATTGGAGACGTGAGCAGCAGGCTCACCAGGGATACCAGCACCAGCAGCAACCTCCATCCTACCCCTCTCACCCACAGCAGTTTCAGCAGCCTCACCCACAGAGAGGCCACTCGTCGGGCTCCCACGAGAGCCCCGCTTTGGATGATATTGCCCGCCTCCTCACGGACCAGCAGGCTACATTCCGACGGGAGATGGACGAGTTCCGCCAGGAGATGCGGGACCTGGTGAGAGGGAAGGCCGCCATACCAGCCCAGATAGAGCCCAATCCGAACAGCCTCAAGCGGAAGTCTGAGCAGGTAGTACCTACTGAGTCAGCCACTCCTAGTGACCCATTTGATGATACATCTTCGGATTTATTTGATGCTGATTTTGTCACACTTAGGAGCGGTAGGACCCCAGCAGGCGGCGGCGCCTCATCTGAGCACCATCCCGAGGCGCCACAGGAGGAGGAGGAGAGCGGTACTGAGGCCGCTCCAGATGATGACGGTGGTACTGAGGCCACCAAGGATGCTGATCCCACCGGCGGTACTGAGGCCGCCACTTCACCAGAGCTAGGAGGTGGTACTGATGCCACCCATGCAGCCGAGCCAGCCCGCGGTACTGATGCCGCGCGACGTCTTCCTTCAGCAGCAGCAGAGCAGCCCGCCCGTGGTGGTACTGAGGCCACCGGTGTTTGTAGAGAGAGATCTGATGTTTTTCCTCGTGGTTATGTATCTCAGAATTCTGCTATGAATAAAGGGAAAGGTTTATTTTCTTCTGGTCCCACTGTGGTACGTGATGTATGTGTGGATCCGGTCCTTGAACCGCTTAGACCTTTTCCTAGTCCTTCATCTGAGAAGGACCCAGTGATCCCCTTCCCTAGAGCCCTTCAGATGGGGAAAGGGAAGAAAAATGATCCAAAAAAGAGAGAGCTTGAGGAGTTCAGCCAGAGCATGATCGACCGATTCCATATCCAGCTGACCCTCCATGAGGCTTTGCAGCACATCCCACTTCTCCAGAGATCTTTGAGAGAGAGGACTACAGTCAGGAGGAGGAGGAGGAACCACACTTCAGAGATCCATGTGCTGACCAAAGCCACGTGCTTTGCGATCCAGAACCGACTGCCAGCCAAGAGGCCAGATTCAGGGGCCCCGTATGTCAGATGCCAGATTAGTGAGCAGTGGTTCGACCGTACTCTTTTAGATAGCGGATCGTCGATCAACCTACTTCCGGCAGCCCTTCTCGACCGCTTCAAGTTGGGCACTCTTCGACAGAGCAGGACAGTCCTTCAGTTCGCTGATCGATCTGTCAAGAGGCCGAAGGGGTTATTACGAGACGTTATCGTCACTATTCAGGGCCTGCAATTCCCCGTGGACTTCATAGTGTTGGACATGGAGATCCCTGAGTCAGTGACCGATACCCCCATCATCCTTGGTCGTCCGTTCTTGGCCACAGCCAAGGCGGTGACTGATCATGATAGCGGGAAGGTGTACTTTCGCGTCCAGGGCGAGAGTATACAAATAGAGACGGTCGAGGACTATAGAGCCAGATTCAGATCCCGCTCAGATGCGAGTACCGATTCAGAGCAGCTGACAGACGCAGAGCCAGACATCCACCAGGACTGTGATTTTGTGATCACAGATGATGAGGCAGCTTGGGCAGACCTTGAGACACAGACCACCCTCTCACTTTCAGACACAGCTGATGCAGAGATGACAGCAGAGGAGAGTCTGGAGAGCACAGACCTGGTTCAGGATACCATTGCGGCAGCAGAGCCGGTCCTTGATCGCAGCACGATGATTTGTGATGGTGGTGCTGATGCCACCTTGTTTCCCGGTGGTACTGATGCCACCGATTCTGATGCAGATCCCTCGGATTCAGAGTCTGATTGGGCCGATTGCTATGATCAGATGCCAGACTTGAGTCCAGTTGAGCCTATTGATGAGGAGGAGGCAGATGCAGAGCCGAGCAGAGACAGTGCAGTAGAGCCGCCTTCTCCCGATCCAGTTTGCGAGAGTACACTTTCACTTTCCCAGGTAGATTTGCCGACCTTGCAGCGTTCACTCAGTTTCTTCCACAGCCAGATTTGCCGGCACCCAGCATTCCAGAGCTGAAGCCGCTCCCTACTTCGCTGAAGTATCGATTCCTTGCGGGCGATCCAGAGATGTACCCAGTCATCATCTCCGCCGAGTTGACTGGAGAGCAGGAATCCCGTTTGATGGGGGTTCTTGAAAAGAACCGCAAGGCGATCGGATGGAGCGTAGCAGATCTCCATGGGATTAGTCCATCAGTGTGCTCCCACCACATCTATCTCGAGGATGGGGCGAAGCCGTCGCGTGAGTTCCAGCGGCGTCTGAACCCCAACCTGAGAGAGGTTGTTATGAAGGAAATATCGAAGTGGTGGGGTGCAGGTTTTATTTATCCCATTTCCGACTCCAAGTGGGTCAGCCCCTTGCATGTGGTGCCCAAGAAGACGGGCATCACGACTGTGATCAGTGAGTCGGGAGAGGAGATTGCTACACGAGTACCCACCTCTTGGAGGGTTTGTGTTGACTACAGGAGACTCAACCAAGCCACCAAGAAGGACCATTTCCCCCTGCCTTTTATTGACCAGATCATTGAGAGACTGGCAGGGAAGAGCCATTATTGCTTCCTGGATGGGTACTCGGGCTACAACCAAGTGGCCATCGCTCCTGAGGACCAGGAGAAGACCACCTTTACCTGTCCCTTCGGCACATACGCTTTTCGATGCATGCCATTTGGGTTATGCAATGCCCCTGCGACTTTTCAGAGGTGCATGCTGTCGATCTTCTCGGACATGGTAGGGGAGTGCCTAGAGGTCTTCATGGATGATTTCTCGATCTACGGCGACGGATTTGATTCTTGTCTTGACTGCCTAGATCGAGTACTTCAGCGATGTATTGAGTATCACTTGGTGCTATCTTGGGAGAAGAGTCACTTCATGGTGACTCAAGGGACGGTGCTTGGCCACATCATCTCCAACAGGGGCATGGAGGTTGATCCGGCCAAGGTTGATGTCATTAGGAAACTCACACCGCCGTCCAATCTGAGGCAGTTACGGTCATTTCTGGGGCACGTTGGATTTTATAGGAGATTTATTCAGGATTTCAGCAGGATTGCCCGGCCGTTGACTGACCTCTTGACGAAAGACACCGAGTTCCTTGTCGATGACAAGTGTCTTTCGTCATTTGCTACTCTCCAGCAGTGCGCGATTGAGGCTCCTGTCCTCCAGCCACCTGATTGGTCTCTCCCATTCGAGATCATGACGGACGCCTCCGATTTTGCCGTAGGGGCAGTGCTGGGACAGAGGAGGGATGGAGTACCATTTGCTATACACTATGCTAGCCGCACATTGGATTCCGCCCAGCGGAATTATACAGTCACAGAGAAGGAGATGTTAGCCGTAGTGTTTGCCCTGGATAAGTTTAGATCATATATCATTGGATCTAGAGTGACTTTGTTTACAGATCACACCGCCATCAGGTATCTCATGGCAAAGAAGAATGCCAAGGCCAGACTGACTAGATGGATCCTTCTACTCCAGGAGTTCGACATTGAGATTAAGGATAAGCCTGGAGTCAAGAATGTGGTGGCGGATCATCTCTCCCGATTAGAGCAGCCTGAGGAGACTGAGCAGATTGATCCTATCCGAGATACCTTCCCAGATGAGGCGATCCTTGCTATCGCCTCACTCCCATGGTATGCCGATATTGTGAACTTTCTCGTTGCTGGGAAAGTCCCACAAGATTGGCCCAGGCAGAGGCTTGAGACCTTCCTAGCGAAGGCCAAGTCCTACCATTGGGAGGATCCCATCCTTTACCACGAAGGAGGGGATAGCGTCTGGCGTCGGTGTATTCCTCAGGAGGAACACCATAGCGTCCTCACTTACTGCCACAAGCTTGAGGCAGGAGGACATCATTCTGGGAGGAGAACGGCACAGAAAGTGCTCCAATCCGGTTTGTGGTGGCCTACCCTCTTCAAGGACTCAGATGAGTTCGTGAAGAGGTGTACTGACTGTCAGAGGATGGGCACTTGTGGACAGCGTGATATGATGCCGATGCAGCCCATTCATTTCTGTGAGGTTTTTGACGCATGGGGCATCGATTTCATGGGTCCATTCCCTAAGAGTCAGGGATTTGAGTACATTCTGTTGGCCGTGGATTATGTGAGTCGTTGGGTGGAGGCTATCCCCGCCCGATCCGCTGATGCGAGGACAGTTTGCAGATTTTTGAGGAAGCATATCATCACGCGGTTCGGGGTTCCACGAGTTCTTATTTCTGATGGGGGATCTCACTTCATCAACGACCAGGTGAAGGCACTTGCTAGCGAGTTCGGCATAGATCATCGCGTTGCTACACCATACCATCCACAGACGAATGGTCTAGCCGAAGTGTCGAATAGGGAGATCAAGACTATTCTGCAGAAAGTCGTCCGCCCTGACCGAAAGGATTGGTCACAGCTATTGGACTCGGTCTTGTGGGCATATAGGACGTCTTTCAAGACACCTTTGGGTACATCTCCCTTTCGCCTCGTATATGGCAAGCCTTGTCACCTACCAGTTGAGCTGAGGCACAAGTCACTCTGGGCAGTTACAGACATTCTTATGGATCCAGATGGAATAGGAGACCAGAGGAGGGCAGAGCTAGCTGCCCTGGAGGAGCTTAGAGATGCAGCTTTCTCAAGCAGCCTACATTATAAGGAGAGAGTCAAGGAGTGGCATGATTCCCATATCAGCCACAAGCATTTTGAGATTGGACAGAGAGTATGGCTGTTTGATGCGAGGCTTAGATTATTTCCAGGGAAGCTACAGAGCAAATGGAAGGGACCTTATCTGGTTCGGAAGGTACACGACAACGGTAGCATCGACATATCTGAGTTGTCTTCTGAGAGTACCTTCCGAGTGAACGGCCAGCGGCTCAAACCATTTCTAGATCATGAGCCGCGGGTTGCTGATCTTGCCCCTATTCATTTTGCGTGAGATGTGGTCTTTGACTCACATCTAATGCATCTCACGCCTGAGCTTTACTGATCTTCCGCTGTACATAGATCCAGATGTCCATATCACCACATTCCTTAGTCCCACATCCCTTTCTTCATCTTGTGATTATGCTATACTTAGGGTGCACTTTACCCTAAGTATAGGGGGGATGTGAGACCCTTTCGGGTATTTCTTTTGTGTCTGTCTACCCCTGTTTTGCTGCCTATACTTAGGGATATCTTACCCTAAGTATAGGGGGGTAGACCCTGTACATTCTCCACTCGGTTTTCCCTTTTATGTACAGCCTGCTATACTTAGGATTATTTGATCCTAAGTATAGGGGGAAGACCCGAGTCCCTCTTGACTTTTTCATCTCCTTTTGTATAGCCTTTCTTTTCACTTCCCTGTACATAGCACGAGTTATGTCTTCTTCATCGCTCTTGACTCTGAGGACATCGTTCGAGCTAAGTATAGGGGGGTGTGTATATATTTCATATATACTTTAGCCATAACTCGTACTTTGTGTGAGTGTGTTAATAAATAAAAATGGCTAAAAACCACAAAAATTAAAAATTTTTCATGTACATAATCTTCTTTTATTTGCACATACATAGCTAGTGTACAAATTATTTTTGTAAAAATGATTTCAAAAATCTTTTGTGTAAAGCTTGTGTAAATATTTTTGTATCAAAATTATGTATATAGTACAAAATTTTTCCAAAATGTTTTGAAAAATCAAAAGTTTGCAAAAATCTTGTGTAAATGTGTGTAAATACCTTTTTGCAAAACTTGCACTTCATGCATCATCATTCATGATTTCAAAACATTTTTCAAAAATTTTGCATGATTGTAAAATAGTGTGTAAATATGCATCTTTTTGTACATATGTATATAGTTTTTCTTGGATGATAGTTGACATTTAAACTAGCCGGGAATCAAATTGAGAAATGGAGCTTGATTAAGATCTTAATCCACCTAATTTCTAAGAGGAACCTTATAGGGCTTAGGTTTAAGGCTTTTCAGGTCCATGGTGACTTAATTCTTTGAGTCCACTAGGCTATGATCACATGTCATCTCAATGAGCCTAAGTAGATCACTTAACAACAACACATGACTCATATAGATTATGGCTTTACTTGGACAACCGCACTATGCACCGAGCTCTCTACGGATGAGGTGGTGAGGAGGCAGTCTTCCTTGGCTTGGGGTAGCATATGAGGGTAGTACTTCTAGGCGGAACCTCTCTTCTTCATTTAGTGAAGGAAGTGCGTCTCAACTTGGTCTGGTTGCCATGAGGTCTAACGACGGGAGTTGTGGGTTGCAATAAAGCTTCAAAAGAGGGATAGTCTACTGGCTCAAGAGGAAAAACTCCTTGTATATATGCTGCACATGTACATGTTGTATAGATGCACTCGAAAAAAAATGCAAAAAGAAAAGAACTCCAAAAAAGTGGTGGGTCTGAGAGAAAATGATAATCCCACCGGAGTATGTATATAAGTGCAATAAGCAAAGCTTGGTTTCATGATCCACCTGTTGTAGCTTGCAGCAGGGAGACTTGGCTACACTGGTCAAGCTCCCAAGGGTACTTGGCTACACTGGCCTTGACCCATTCTCTTCTGCCCCCTCTTCTTGAGCCGGTTGTACTTGAACTTAGAAGGGAATACCCCGCTCCTCGAGGAAAGAGTGTCCAGATTGAGGTCATAGAGTTACCTTGTTGGGGAGGGTTGTCGAGTTTCCATTTCTGAGGTGGAGAGCTTAGACCTCACTTTCACAGGACAAGAAAAGATTCATGGTCTTCAGGGTTTGTGATTGATGACTTGTTCTGATCTGGAGCATTGAGGAGTCTTGGTTATAGAATAGTGGAACTCAGAGGCTGTTAGGTTTTAAGCTTAAGTCTAAATAAGGTTCCGACACATCAATAATCCAAAGATCTGATTAAGCTCCATACCTCAATTTAATGAAGGCAAGTTTAATAATCAACCTTGATCCATGTACATTCTCTTTTTCTTTTTCTTTTTCTTTCTTTTTCACTTCTTTTTCAAATAAGTGTTTGCTAAGGGACTAGCAAAGTATAGTATAGGGGGGTGATGAATACCCATTCATCACTCTTTATTCTTATATTTTAGCTACAAAAACCTATGCAAATGCATGTAGATATATGTAAATAGGAAAAGTTAGCAAAAGCATGCATTTTTGTAAATATAGATAATTAGCATGTTTTTGTGCAAAAATAAAAGAATAAAGATGAAAAAGAAAAAGAGGGAAATATTTAGAATAAATATTGAGCAACCTAACCCAAGGGAGGGCTCAGCATGGGCCTGACCGCATAAAAGCCAAAGTAGAGGGAGATAGGGGCTCACATATGTATATATTTGTAAATAAATAAATTTATATTTTCCTAAAAATATACTTGTATATATTTAGAAGCTATTAAAAACAAAACAAAATTTAAAAATCAAAAAGACCAAAAATTCCCCTTACACCATGTACATAGACCACCTCTCTTTATTTATTTCACCTTGTAAATAAACTTATTTATTTTCTAAACTTTTTGTAAATACTCTTTATTGTATATTGTAAATAAAATAAATAAAAAGAAACAAAACAAAAATCAAATAAAAATTACAAAAAATTAAAAATACAAAAATATGTGTACATATACCATGTATATAGTTATATATAACTAAGTATTTCACCTATGTATATAAATAATAAAAATAAAATAAAAATAGCCTTTTATTCCTCATTTTATCCTATAAATAAATAAAATATAAAATGGGAACAAAAATGCATAAAAATAACTAATTAAAAATCAAAAACTAAAAATCATATATTGTATATATACCTATGTATAGACCTATATTGTATATACCTTATTTTTATTTCCAAAAATTAATTAAAAATCACAAAAAAATAGAAAAAAATAAAATAAAAATATTTTGTGTTTTAAGTTTTTGAAAATTCGGCCATTTAAAGGCCCAAAAAAATCAAATAAAAACTCAATAATTGGCGACTCCTGATTGGTCCACGGGGGATGTTGACCCCCGGTCAACTCCCCCCGCGGACCTTCCCCTTTCGCGGATCGGGCTGTCGACCCGATTTCCTTGATTTTTCCCAGCTCGATCCGCCTGCCAATCGCGTAAACCCCGGGTCCTAATCCTTCTGCGTACATCCGAGATCCTCGCCCGGAGGTTTGCATGGGGATCCGCGCTCCGAGCTTCACGCCCGACTCTGATCTAGCCGGACCCCTAGCACTATAAAGCCTGAGCTCAGCCGCCTCCTCTTTCCATCTTTGGCTCCCTACCTTCACTCCCGTGACCTCCATCGTAACCACCGAGGTGACAGCTCGCGTTGGCCCTTGTTGCAGCGAGGAGGAGGTGGCCGGTCACTGATCCGGCAGCTTCACGCCGCCGTGCTCCGCCACTCGACCGGAGCTCGAGCCTCAGGCCTTGACGCCCTTCGAGGCGACGACCAGGAGCTAGCTAAGCTCCAGCATAGTCTCCCGCATCACCCAGGTATCCATTTAGCCCTTCCACTTAGTGTAATTTCTGATTTCGCCCAAATCGACTCTCCGACGTGTTCCTCTGATTCCGGCATCATCGCATACTTTCTCGATCATCGGAGCACACTATCACCTTCGCCACTCCCTCACGCACGTGCTGCGCCCACTCATTCAACCTAGCTCGCCCCGGAGCTGGGAGTTGAGCTCCACCACCTTCCGCTCGCCGGAGTTCATCCATCCCGACCCACAGTCCACCTTCACTTCGCTTCTTCGGGTCGAGGCACTTTGCCCTCGACCCGCGAAGCTTCTGGTACATCTTGCAGGTCAGAAGGAGGGCATCTGAGCCCCCCTCACATCAGGTCCAGGAGCTCACCGCCGCCGAGCTCGTCGGAGCCCCTCCAGGGCTCGGGTGGGCCATCGGAGGCTATCACCAGCCGCGGGGCATCACCGCGGATCTTCTCCGATCATCAGGAGCAGCTGAGGAGGTCTACAGCTCACGCACGAGGCCGGCGAAGCTCGCCGGCTGAGTGTTCTTCCACCATCCTTCAGCACCGTCCGATCAGCCTCCGCTCCCAGTTTTAATCTTGATCGTCCGTTCTTCGAGGAGCAGCAACCGTTGATTGATTCGAGGCATCATCCGGACCGTCAGAGCAGAGGAGAGAGGGCGTAGCACCTGAACCGCTAGATCTCCCACGTGTCTCCCTCTGGACTGTCGATAGCCCACGTGCTGCAGAAGAGAAGAGGCGCCAGGCACCTGAGCCGTCCGATTCGCCACGCGTCCGCCATCGAGCCGTCGACATAATAAGGGGTAAATTACTTAGGGCCCCCTCTTAGTTTGTCTTTTTGGTCTTAGTCCTGTAAATATTTTAGTAGCTTTATTTACGTAGGGTAAATTGCACTGTGGACCATGTGCTTGTTTTTATTTGCTTTTATGCCCCTGTGCATGTGATCTCACGTGCTTCGCCACGTGCCTTGTTTGGGCTATTTACATCTTTTATCCTGTAGTTCTGTTGGGTTATTGAATGAAAAGAAACTTTTTGGTAATTGCATTTATGCCCCTGTGAGCATTTTATTCACGCATGTGCGGATTTTAGTGGGATTTTTGCATCCAAGCCCCTGGACTTTTGGTACGAGTTACCAAAAGGTCCAGGAACTTGGTTTTTATTACCAAAAGGCCCCTGAGTGCCCCAGGCACGCGCCACGCGCGTGATTTGCTGGGATTTTTGCACCTTGGCCCCCAGAGCTTTGGGTATTTGCACTTACGTCCCTGTGCACTGTGCCCCCCTTTTTGATTTTTGAATAAATATCAAACCACCTCCAAATTCGATGAAAATTTGACACATGGCTCCTGCCATGTTGTTGGATTTTTGAGAATTTTTGAGGACATTTTTGATTTCATTTAGTATTTTTAAAAATTCAAAAACATCCTTTTTAGCTACTGTCTAGGTTTAAAAATACCAAAAAAATATAAAAACACCTTCAAAAATTCCAAAAAAATTAGTTACTGTTTCTTGTGTGTTGTTTGATTTTCCAGCCAATTTTGGCTATTTTTCATCACTTAAAAACCCTAAAAATCTAAAAACCCCTAAAAACTCATAAAAATTATAATAAATAATATAAAAATCCAAAAACAATAATTTAGGTGCCCAAATTTTCCTTATTCTTTCTAGATTCCAGGCAAATTACCTCCAGGGCTTGTTGAGATCCATAAATATTTTATTTTTGGGTTTCAAGCCTTGCTGGACAGTACCTAGGCCTTTGAGCACTGTTTGATTTTTATAAAATAAAATATACATTAGAAAAATACCAAAAATTCACCAAAAACACTTAAAAACCTAAAAAACATAAAAACAATTTTTCTTTAATTTTTGCTTAATTTTTGGTGTGTTAAATAAATTGCTTAAGTTGGCCTGATTTTACTTTCTTTTATTTTCTTTATAATTCAAAAATCCAAAAAATATAAAAATTATTAAAAACCATTAAAAATCCTTGTTTTTCCTTTTATTTTCTTTTTACTACTTCGTAGGCCTCTGGCCAACCCGTGCTCCTTGTGTTCGACCCTGGGAGCTATACCAGGTTAATCCCATAGCTAGGACCGCACTTCGTGTTTTGATTTCTGATTTCTTTCACGGTTCGATATTTTTCTTGATTGAGTGACTCGAGGTCGCAACGACCTATTTGATACCTTTACCTCGTTCGCTCGGGACGCTCATCAGAATGGCGCGTGAGGCGGCGCTGATGGAGAGAGAGGCCGGCGGGTAGGGGTGGGCTAGGGTTAGGTAACCGGAACTCCGATCTAGGACCGTCGCTCTGATACCATGTTGAAGGGAATAAACAAGATAATCATTCATCTAACCCTAGAGCTCTCTTATATAGGAGAAAAGCTCTATGGGTAAATTACAGAAAAGGACAATAAAGAAAAACAAATAACATAATTACTCTAACAAGGGGTCCATATTAAAGATAGAATTTTAGATATGATTCACATAGATAAGTTTATTAGGCTAATCATCCTATAATTTGAGATGTCCTCCCTATCCCCATTCTTGTAAATGATCAAAATGATGGAGTTGTTTATATGTTTCAAATAATTTAGTCATCGGGATATGCCTAAACGAAATTTAGCATATCCATAAAGTCATTTTTGATTGAGGGCCAAAAAGTGGTGAAGAATTTAACAATGAACCAGTCCGATCCATGAGCTTTGTGAGGTTTAAAGCTCTTAATGATGAATTCAACCTCCTTGATCATGAAAGGGGTGGTCACTCCTCCAGGTTTTGAATACACCCCAAAAGGTCAGGGGTCAACTCGTACCATAGGGGTTTATCCCTAAAAAGTCGCTAAAGAGGTTTTCATAAAAGAGGAGGTTTTTCTCGCTATATTTGAGGGATCGCCAAACCTTTGCCCATCGATATCTTTGAGGGCATAACATAAGTTTCTACTCAGATTTACGGAGGCAGAAGCATGAAGAAGATGAATGTTTTTGTCTCCCTCCCTTAGCCAACATATTTTGTCCTGTTGGTTCCACATATCAAAAGACTCCTTATGAAGAGATTCAAGCCTATTGTCTAATTCATTTAGGTTCACCCTAATAGCAGGGCATATTTGGTCCAACCTACTTTCCAACTTCGAAATTTGATGGGACAACATGCAAATTTCAACTTGGATCAGAGGGATGCTAGCTTTTTTCTAATCTTGAATGCCCACATTGATCCTTCATGCCTTCACAGCCCATTGATGAAAATGTTTATCAGAGATCACAGGCTGATTCCAACTTTCTCTAACCAATTCACCAAATGATTGACGTTTGAGCTAGAAAGATTCCATTTTAAAACAATTTTCCTGGGTCTAAAATGGACCAACAGAAAGGAGGGGGTGGTGATCAGAGAAGATCTACGATAAGATAGAGAGGTTTGAACATGGAGCCAAATTTATGAAATAAGGATTGCAAAGGGTGTGGTCTAAGATTATCCAGCTGCCAGGCACTCGAGGACTTGGATGCTATCTCTAGGCACTCGAAGAGATGTTCCAACCTGTGGTCATACCCCATGATTTGCAATGAGGGTGTAATTCCCATTGTATTTTATTATCTCACCACATAGTCCTAGAATTTATGAATTCCCTCAACCGGGTTTTCTGAAAGGCAAAAATATTTAATTTATGTGCTTTTCTAGTTCATGAAGGTGGTCAAGCTTCCACCTATCTTCAACCCCTGTATGTTCCAAGATAAGAGTTTCAAATCCATCGGAGAAAGTAAAAGCAAGAAAGCACAAATATTTCTAGCATTCTAAATAGATTCAGCAAAATGGTTAAACATGGTAGGGGAGTCGATTTTTATCCCTGAGATTTTTCTAGTGAGCTTCCCCGTGTTTGGGATTGGGAAGTCAATTTATTTTAGATATTAGTGAATCTGGAGAGGCAAGAGTAGAGGCAACATCGATGATAATAGAAGGAAGGTTAATATCATGAGATGGTGTGCCTGGTTGTGGTTTGTGGGAGGTACTAGCCACATCATCCGCAACCGGGGTTGGAGTCACCATGAGCAGGGACATGATTGCATCTAAGATCTTTTTCTCTTCAATGGTGGCAATCTCGCAGGAAGTCGAAGTGCTGGCGCACATGCTCCAGCAGGACTTGCCCTTCCTCTCCATCTACTCAGCCAAGTTTTGGCAATGATCTGTTCCACCATCTCAACCTCCGCCCTCAGTTGTAATCATGAATGCCCATGACGACGTGGGAAGGGGCTGATGTTTAAATTTAACATTTCCCCGGCATCTCTCAAATGAAGATCAAAGGATCTCGAAACCAGTTCAATGATGTTGGAGGTAGCCTTTCCTTTCTGGTTCCACTTGAATTGGTTTCGCTAGTTTCGATCCTCCACATGAAACTGGAATTGCAAATGGCAGAGGGTATTGCTGGGAATAAGCGGTGAGTCACAGTGAGCGAAGGCTAACTCCGTTTGGTATTTCAAAGGGTGGAAAGTTGCTTCGAACATCACATCAGTGGTCGATAGTTCGTTTCCCATCGAGATGGCAATGACCTCGAGTATATCAACCATCAACTTAACCATGGAGGCATCCGTTGCGTCGCGCGATAGGGAAGGGACATCGAAGGCCAAGAGCTTGCCAAACACCTTAGCAATGTTATTTAGAACATACGGGTATCGATGGTGTAGGAGTAGGCCATAGACTGCCACCTAATAAGCTCGGTCCACCTCGGCTTTTTTAGCTCCAAAAGAAGGGACCACTAGTAAAACCAAACCATATAGCCGTCCACCATTGTTTGGGAGGTATGTGCAAGCTTGGAGAACCATGCTTCGGTGTTAACCTAAGCAATGACTTAGTTTTTTGAAATTTTCCAACATGACTCGAAGAGCTTTGGATCTACCTCCAGATTTAGTCAGCCCCTTACCCAGTTAAGAGATGGGATATCCTTCTCGAACTCGATGATTAGACACTTCAAAAGAAGATTTTTCACTGATAAGGACCCCGAGCATATGCCCGCACACTGGTGGATGGTCTCTCCTGATAGTGAGTCATCCTCTCCGATGGAGCCCTAATGCCATTCAATTGAGCTACCGGGTTAGAGGTATTTGACAAAGAGTTTGTGCTCCGAACCAAGTGGTTATCCATATCCGGGGGGTTAGGATGACGACGTTTATATGTTTTTTTGGTGGAAGGCATTTGAAGAGCAAGAGGGTAGAGCTTGACTATATGGTTTGAGAGTGAAAAGGAGAAGACTGGAGGTGAAGGGAAACGATGTTTAGAGTGATCCTTCTGAAGGTAATTAAAGCAATTGCCTCCATTGTATAGAAGGAAGTTGGACAATTCCATGGATCCTCATGCATGATCCTCTATTTTTGTTCTTGTTATGTTATTTATGTGAAGTGACCATGTCATGTTATGTATGTGAAGTGCCCATGTCTATGTGGGTAGGAAATTATATTTTGTACTAAACTCTATATCACTCGGGTGCTAGGTTTATTTTGCGCTTTGAACGAACTTTGATCTTGTTATAAAAAAGAGTGATTATTATCTTTCGTGCTATGAAACATATCTTAAAGCATAGTTAGAAACCTAGCTCAAAGTCTCAAAGCTTCACGAGGAGTCGACAAGGGAGGATAAAAGATTTAGTAGCATAAGTTCCCAACATAGCTAGGGTTCCACCACAGGGTATGTTTGCTAAAGGTGGTGATCAAACCAATACATAGTAAAACCGGTGTCACATGTTTGGACATAATCAAATCTATATCCGTCAAAAGGTACAAAGGCAAACCACTTATATATAATTCTTTGGAGATATCCCAAGTGCATGCATTGCTTTGTCATGACCTTGTTAGTAAGGTGTGGATATGTGGGAGGTGGACGGTAAGTGTAAAGGGTGGAAACCCACATGGGCATGAGGTGAATGGGGAAGACAAGATTGTTGGGGATATAAGGATAGATGGATAATGCGGAAACAATCAACCCAGGATCTGCATCCCCCTAAACTGTCCTGCAGCAAAGATGGCACAACACAATATATGTTCCCCACACGGGAACTCAAATGCAACAATGACAAGCAACCACAATCAAGCAAGCAACCACACGAGACAAAGATTTTTACGTGGAAACCCTTCTCAATGTGAGCAAGGGAAAAACCACGGGGCAAGACCGGCAACCAAGCACTACGGTCAAATGTGTTAATGTTCTTCCCGATTTTGTTGCCCACAAAACCGAGGTACAAGCACACACAACGGATAGTTATTCTACAAGGAACAAACTATCCCTAGGTATCTAACTATACCAATATTGTGCTCAAAACAAGGAGGACAAAGTAACTCCCCTTGTGGGCTCCCGGATGGAGACCCAAACCGATGCACGGCTTCTTGAGATCGCCACGGACGCAACCTCGCTTCAGCTCCTCTTGAGCTCGCTCCAACGACTCCTCCCTTCAACCCAAAACACCCAGCTGTTGCTGCCCTCGAGCACGGATGCTCGGCTTCTCTCTTGCTCTCCCGATCGCAAGGAGGAAGACGGAGAAGGGGGTCCGGAACCCCTTGCTGCTGCTGCACGCTGGAATCGGCTGGGAGAAAATGGGTGCCGCTCGTCGTTCTGGAAATGAGAATAGGGCTGGAATGAACGGGGGTCGATACTCCCTGGAATGGGACTCCAAAATGGCCTGAAAACTTGCAACTGTGCCCCTGCAATAGCCACAAATTGCTGTGGCTGCAAAATCCCCAAGTTGGGGCTGGATATTTGCAAGTATACCCAACAACCTCCCCCCCCAGCCCCAACGGGGAGGTGTGGTCCTGTGATGGAGATCAACAAGAGGTGACACCGCTCAGCTCTCTACAGAGCTGAAGCTTGTCACGAGTGACTGCCTTTGTCAACATGTCTGAGGGGTTCTCATCTGTGTGGATCTTCTTCAACACGAGTTGCTTCTGTTCAATTGCATCCCTCAGCCAATGGTATCTCACATCAATGTGCTTTGTGCGAGCATGGTGCATGGTACTCTTGCTCAAGTCTATAGCGCTCTGGCTATCACAAAACACAACCGGCTCACTGTCATCCAATCCAAACTCACCAAGGAAGCGTTGTAGCCACAACACTTCTTTCCCAGCCTCTGCTGCTGCAATGTATTCTGCCTCAGTAGTTGAGAGAGCAATACATTTCTGTAGTTTGGATTGCCATGATATGGCTCCCCCTGCAAAAGTGAAAATGTAGCCTGAAGTGGACTTTCTCTGGTCCACATCTCCTGCCATATCTGCATCAGTGAAGCCACAAAGTTTGGGATCTGACCTCCCAAAAGCAAGACACATACTTGAGGTCCCTCTCAAGTATCTCAAGATCCACTTTACTGCCTCCCAATGGTCCTTGTCTGGGTTGGACATGAACCTGCTCACCACACCCACTGCATGGGCTATGTCTGGTCTAGTGCAAACCATTGCATACATGAGGCTCCCAATTGTTGACTGGTATGGGATCTTGGACATCTCTGCTTTCTCCTCAGAAGTAGAAGGACATGACTCTTTGTTCAGCTTGAAATGAGAGGCTAAGGGCGTACTGACAGGCTTGGCATTCTTCATGTTGAACCGCTCCAACACGCGTTCAATATAGCTCTCTTGTGACAACCACAGCATGCGCTTCTTCCTGTCCCTTGTAATCTGCATCCCAAGGATGTGACTTGCCTTGCCCAAATCTTTCATCTCGAACTCTTTGGAGAGTTCTCTCTTAAGCTTTGCAATGAGATTGAAATCATGACCTACAATCAACATGTCATCCACATATATCAAAAGAATGACGAACTTGTCATTGGGAAGACGACGAACATATACGCATGGGTCGGCAGTAGTCCTCTTGAAGCCCTGCTTTCCCATGAAAGCATCAAACTTCAAGTACCATTGTCTCGGGGCTTGCTTCAAGCCATAGAGACTCTTCCTCAACCTGCATACCATATGCTCTTTCCCTCTCTCTTGAAAACCTTGTGGCTGCTCCATGTAGATCTCTTCCTTCAAATCACCGTGAAGAAATGCCGTCTTCACATCCATCTGCTCCAGCTCAAGGTCCATGCTAGCAACAAGTCCTAGCACCATTCTTACTGAGTTCATCTTCACCACTGGGGAGAAGATCTCATCATAGTCCACTCCTTCCTTCTGGCTGAACCCTTTCACAACCAATCTGGCCTTGTGCTTTACCTGCTTGCCACTGTCATCTGACTTCAACTTGTACACCCACTTATTCTTCAAGGCTCTCTTCCCTTTAGGAAGCTCAACAAGGTCATAAGTGTGGTTCTTCTTGAGAGATAGCATCTCTTCATTCATTGCATTCTGCCAATGACCCTTGTCCTTGTGCACCTGTGCCTCCTCAAAAGTGAATGGCTCACCAGCATCTGTGAGCATCACATACCTGGAAGTGGGGTAGCGGGATGATGGCTGGCGTGTCCTCTCAGATCTCCTGACCTGAGGCTCTGCTGCATCTGCATGTGGATGAGGCTGCTCCCCCTGCCCTAGGTCCCCTGGACCTGCATCAACGGGGTCTGCATCTGGCTCGTGCTGCTCTAGCTGCCCATCCTCTCCACCTGTACCCTGTACTGGAGAGGGATTTGTGTCCTCATCACTGTCATCATCCATGGAGATCTCATCTCCATCACCACTCTCAGTGGTGTCCTCAGCCAACGTCTGATTCTCATAGAAAATCACATCCCTGTGCCTGGTGACTGTCTTCTTTCTTGGATCCCAAAGACGGTATCCAAACTCCTGATCTCCATAGCCAAGAAAAATACAAGGCACCGCCTTGTCATCCAACTTCTTTCGCTGCTCCTTGGGTACCAATGCATACGCCTTGCATCCAAACACCCTCAAATGAGCATATGAGGGGTCTTTCCCTGTCCAAAATCGCTCTGGAATCTGAAAACCCAAAGGAACTGATGGAGATCGGTTAACCAAGTAACAAGCGGTGCGAACCGCCTCAGCCCAAAAGGTCTTGGCAACTTCGCTGTCTTCAGCATACAGCGGACTCTCTCAACAATGGTCCTGTTCATCCTCTCAGCTAGACCATTGTGCTGGGGTGTAACTGGCTCTGTCCTCTCATGCCTGATGCCGTGCTCTGCACAATAGCCCTGAAAGCTATGGGAGGTGTACTCTCCCCCATTGTCTGTGCGTAGACACTTCAACAATTTTCCTGTCTCACGCTCAACCATGGCATGGAACTTCTTGAAGCAATCAAACACTTGATCCTTCGACCTCAGCACATACACCCACACCTTCCTAGATGCATCATCAATGAAGGTGACAAAATACCTGTTGCCTCCCAAAGAGGCTGTGTCCATAGGACCACAAACATCTGAGTGAACCAGCTGTAGAAGGTCTCCCTTCACCTTGGATCTCGCTCTGTACGGTGCACTCCTGCTCTTCCCAACCTCGCATGCATCACAAGGTGACAAAGTGATGTCATTGTGGTAGGGGATCAACTCTCTCTTGCTCAGAAGTTGCAAGCCCTTCTGGCTCATGTGCCCAAGCCGACGGTGCCACAAATCTGAGTTATCTGCTTCACTAGCATGCAAACTACCGTCCATGACCTTCACTCTAGTCATATAGAGTGTGTGACACAAACTGCCCCTGGCCATGATGAGAGAACCCTTGCTAATCTTGCACCTGCTGTCGCCGAACTTCAGATGGTAGCCTTCACTATCTCGCTGTGAGCCAGATATAAGGCTAAGCCGCACATCAGGAACATGCCTCACATTCTGAAGAGTCATTGAGCACCCAACATCTGTCTGGATCGAGATGGTGCCCATGCCAATGATCTTAGAGTAACTTTCGTTACCCATCAAGACTCTCCCATAATCACCCCTGGTGTAGGTGGTGAAAAACTCCCTGTGTGGAGTCACGTGATAGGAGGCGGCCGTGTCAACGACCCACTCCAAATCACTCCCTGCATGTAAGCACTGGTCCTGGATGGTGAGAATCACCTCATCTGCACTCTCATCTGCTACAACTGCGGCTACATTCCCATCTTCCTTTTTCTGTTCTTTCTTGGCTTCAGCTTGTTCTCTCTTCCAAACTCTGCAATCTCTCTTCCAATGACCGGGCTTCTGGCAATGGTGACACTTTCCTCTGCCCTTGGACTTGTCTCTGGATTTCTGCCTCTCTTGTGACTGTCCTCTGCTGCTGGATCTTCCTCTCCTCTCAACTGCATACACATGTGAAGAGGAGGATGCCTCTCCCGAAGAGCGACGTCTAATCTCCTCATTGAGGAGACTGCCCTTGACCATAGCCATGGTCAACTTGCTATCCTTCGCAGAGTTGCTCACGGTGACTACTAGAGTCTCCCAACTGTCTGGCAGTGAACCCAAAAGAAGAAGTGACTGCAGCTCATCATCAAGTGTCAAACCCATGGATGTCAACTGGTTGATTATGCTTTGGAAATCATTCAGATGCTCCGCCACCTTGCATCCATCCTTGTATTTCAGGTTCACAAGCTTTCTAATCAAGAAAGCCTTGTTGGTAGCGGTCTTTTGGTCATAGAGCTCGGACAACTTGTCCCATAGCTCCTTGGCATTGGTCTCCTCAGTAACATGATGGAATACGGACATGTCAAGCCACTTCCGAATGGTGCCAATGGCCTTTCGGTTCAATTTTGTCCACTCTCCCGCGGACATGTTCTCCGGCTTGGCGCTCTCACCCTCCACGGGATCGTGGAGGTCCTTGCAATACAATATGTCTTCCATCTTGGCCTTCCAAATCTGCCAATTGCTACTTGTGAGCTTGATCATTGTGCCTTCCTCATCTTTGCCCATTTTTGCTCAACCTGAGCTCTGATACCACTTGTTGGGGATATAAGGATAGATGGATAATGCGGAAACAATCAACCCAGGATCTGTATCCCCCTAAACTGTCCTGCAGCAAAGATGGCACAACACAATATATGTTCCCCACACGGGAACTCAAATGCAACAATGACAAGCAACCACAATCAAGCAAGCAACCACACGAGACAAAGATTTTTACGTGGAAACCCTTCTCAATGTGAGCAAGGGAAAAATCACGGGGCAAGACCGGCAACCAAGCACTACGGTCAAATGTGTTAATGTTCTTCCCGATTTTGTTGCCCACAAAACCGAGGTACAAGCACACACAACGGATAGTTCTTCTACAAGGAACAAACTATCCCTAGGTATCTAACTATACCAATATTGTGCTCAAAACAAGGAGGACAAAGTAACTCCCCTTGTGGGCTCCCGGATGGAGACCCAAACCGATGCACGACTTCTTGAGATCGCCACGGACGCAACCTCGCTTCAGCTCCTCTCGAGCTCGCTCCAACGACTCCTCCCTTCAACCCAAAACACCCAGCTGTTGCTGCCCTCAAGCACGGATGCTCGGCTTCTCTCTTGCTCTCCCGATCGCAAGGAGGAAGACGGAGAAGGGGGTCCGGAACCCCTTGCTGCTGCTGCACGCTGGAATCGGCTGGGAGAAAATGGGTGCCGCTCGTCGTTCTGGAAATGAGAATAGGGCTGGAATGAATGGGGGTCGATACTCCCTGGAATGGGACTCCAAAATGGCCTGAAAACTTGCAATTGTGCCCCTGCAATAGCCACAAATTGTTGTGGCTGCAAAACCTCCAAGTTGGGGCTGGATATTTGCAAGTATACCCAACAAAGATGACATCAGACCTTCCATGTGCATGCAATGGACCATGGAATGTTTGATTGCTTTTTGTTTCCTCGACTCAAAAGAAAAGAAAAAGGGATGGGGATCTCATTCACATAGACAAAGAGAAGCAAAAGCATAGTTAGGTTTTATATTGTGTTGTCTTTGGAGGGGCTTCAAAATGCCATTTCCCACCTTTTGCTTGAATACTTTTTGCTTAATCTAGTAGCTTAATCATGCTTAAAAGATAACCTAAGGCTCAATCCCCCTTTTAAGGATTATGGCAACACCCAAAATGCATTCTCTAGATATGCACGTTAGAGGTGCAGTGGAGCAATCTGCTTCCAAGTTGCTCAATGCCAATAGTAGAATGTGCATTATATATGATCATATACAATGCAATGATTTTTGCACTTATATCCCTAATATTCTATATGAAAGAGAGAGAGAGTGTGTGTGTTTAAGTAAGTACGTACGTATGTGTGTGTATGTATGTATGTATATGTAACATTTCAGGCTTAGAGGAAGATTGGTTCTGACAACTTATTTGGTTCAGATGCAATTGGAACATGATGGCAACACCCAAAATGCTTAAGTCCAACTTGTCGAGTAGTAATATATAAAATATATTATATATATATAATATATAATAGGGATTGGGGAGCCTACACCCATGTGTAGGTAACTTACCTACACCCACCTCTTGTTTCTTAATTTTTTTGATTTTTTTGAAAATGGATCTTTAGGGGATTTACTTAGAATATTAAATAGAATACGTGTTTCAAATTTTATGTAAAACAGACATTCCTAACAGCTCCATCGGAAGGGGCCGATTTCATCAAATCTCAGACCGTTAAAATTTGACTGTCATGATGGATAAGTTAGAAGTCTCAAAATAAGTTGAAATTTGAATGACGATATGGTGATATATTGTGATCTAAATTCCCCAAGGAATTAATTCAAAAAAATAAAAAAATTTGAGGGAAAAAGAGTTGGGTGTAGGTAAGTTACCTACACATGGGTGTAGGCTCCCTTTTCCCTATATAATATATATATATATATTCATGTATATATATATATATATTATCAGTGTGTCATAGTAATGGTGCTTGTGCTCTATTATATGGATTTTTTTCACAAAGTTATCAGGCCTTGAAATAAACAAAGAAAAATCTAAATTTTTTGTAATTCACCTCTTTTTTTAGGACAATACCAAAATTGAGAAATTGGGGGAATGGAAATGTGGAAATCTTCATGTTTCCTACATGGTTTCCTGCTGACAAACAAGAATCACAGATCTAAGGATTGGGAGGACCTAATTGTGAAGTTTGCTGAGCGACTTCAAGGTTGGAAGGCTAATATATTGCCGCTACCGGCTAGGGTCTGTTTGATCAACTCCTCCTTAACACCTCTCTCCACTCATATGCTATATGTGCTTAAGGCCCCATCAACTACGATAGAAAAAAATGATAAGATTAGAAGAAGATTTTTATGGGGAGGAAACAAGGTTGGTAATCCCAGAGCTCGTATAGCTTGGAGCAAAGTTTGTAGACCTAAAGAAAAGGATGACTGTGGAATTTCGAACTTACGTCTTTAACAATGCATTACTTACTAAGATGTCTATTTTGATCATCGAGCATAAGAATAAATTTATGGCAGAAACCATTAGGGCCCGTTTGGTTCGGGAATAAGCAGGAATAAAGACGGGGAATAAGGAGAATAAGGGTCTATTCTTTGTTCGGCTGGAGGATAGGATAAGGAGAATAAGGTGAAATAAAGGTAGTTAAGGTGGGATAAAGATAGGAATAAGAGTGAAATAAGATGGAATAATGGGGAATAGTCGTACCATTGGGAACCGTGTCAGGAGGAGAATTAACCCCTTATTCCAAAGCTTATTCTCCAACCAAACAGGGCCTTAGTGAATGTTACCATCATGGGGTCCGATTGTGCGAGCGATCGAAATGTGCGAGCGATCTAAATGGAAGAGGGGAGCGAAGGTGTGAAGGGCATCTCCAAGGCGCATGATATTATTGAAGACATTTCATTTAAAGAGATTGGAGATGGAAAGCTCTCTGCATTATAGAAGGATAAATTAATTGATAATTCCCCATTAAAAATCATTTATCGTAACCTTTGGAAATACACAAAGAACAAGTCTTCCTCGGTTAGGTAAGTTTGTGGCTCTCTCATGGCGAAAAACAACATGATAAAAGGCATTTTCAATCGAATCCCAATTGGTTTTTGGAAGGAATTCAACGATTTCAAGATTAAAATACAGTTTCTACGGAATAGGATAGCTGACTATACTTCTGACCGTTGCTTTTTCCCCCACAAGAAATATGGATGATGACTGTGCTCTAAATAAAACTATATATCGATTGTTTGTCAATGGGGGTAAATCATCTCCTTTCCACAAGAAACTTTGATCCAATCTTTTTGATCCCAGATCATCTTATTTTCTTTGGATGTTGCTTCTTTCCAAGTTAATTACGCAAGACCTTTCGAGTAAACGGAATATCACATCGATAAATAGATGCTTTCTGTGTAAAAATGATAATGAGAACTATCTACATATGTTTGAACTTTGTCCATTCACATGAAACATTTTCGTGACGGTAGGGTTAACGGACCAAATTTTCGATCTAACTAATTTTCAGCATCATAAATTTAAAAAATTAAAATACAAAGTAAATTGGCAGATGTTCGTTATGAGGGCATCAATCTGGTGGTCGATCTGGAGAACCCACTGCAGGATGGTGTTCGCTTGTTTGTTGATATCCGAAAGGAACATAATTATAGAGAGCTCACAAGTTTGCTGGGTGCGTTTGGGTTTAAATTTTGGGATTTTTACCCGGCAGACCCTATAAACTTTGTCAATTGCCTCCACGACCTTTGAAACAACATAATTCTCCCCTCGACCCCGTAATCTTGCCAACTTTTACCCTATGAACCTTGTGGTTACTCTGTTTTAAGCTCGCGAAGGTTCTTGGGGTAATTTATAGAGTCGATAGGGTAATTACGTTATGCAAAAGGTCGTGGAGGTGATTGGCAAAGTTTATAGGGTCTGCTGGGTAAAAATCCCTTAAATTTTCCCACTCTTTGATCCCTGCGATCCCCCTCCTCCTTGTTGATTCTTGTTTTCTTCTTATGTTGTACTTGGTGATTTGTGTCTGGTTCGCAAATTAGAATGTCTTTTTATCATCAGATGCCAAACCACCAGGCTCATGGAAAAGGAAGAACTCAACATTTTCCCAATGATCTGTTACGAACTCTTTAAAATGATGAATGACCAATCATTTTGTTTGATCGTTTCAAAAAATGTTATCATATATAAAATTTTGAGGTTGATGTAGCACATACCACACATTTATTTATAGATTAATTAAAGGTAGATTCAAGCATCCAAGATCTAAATATGAACCCGTTCATACATAATTTAGCTTTTCATTCGGTTGAGAGTGACACAAACAATAGTGGATATACATGTGCAAGGACAGTTAGACCCGTTCGATAAAGATCGAGCGGTTCACATAAATTTTAAGGTTTTTGTGCTTATGAATCGCTCTATCATGATCGAATGGTTCTGACGGTATAATAAACTTCTGCAGTACAACAGGAGATCCGTAATTTCCACTATCGAGGGAAATTGGCTCTGTTATCATTTGTAACGTCCCGAGGTTAGGTCCCCGGTCCGTTATCGAGGAAACCTTGCCTCGACAACTTGTTGGGTTCAGGTCCAAATGGATCCGTTGACAACCACCCAAAATGCTTTAGCTCAAGTTGTCAAGTAGTTCTCCCCACCACTTATAACCCGCTCTCACACTTTGTGAGGTTTAGATATGAGACTATCTTTAAGGATATGGGTGTTACAAGATCCGTTCTATGGATAAGAAACATTCTTAGTAATAATTCAACATTAATAAACAGTGCATGAAATATACTAAGCTAAGGAATACTAGGATAGGCTATATATCATGAAGTAGAATCACATATATCGATGAATGTCTAAAATTATGTGGTAGAAACTCGACTTCCCCATGAATGAGTACAGTAAAACTAAGCGAAAATAGAATTGGATAAGAACGACAAATACTTTCAATCGCGATGTTTGCATGAGAATATAAATAGAAATCCTATCTATCAATGTGAACCTATTTTTTTTGCTTCAAATCATTTCGAACAGTTCAGATCGCATAGATTTCGGTACAGATGTACAGGGTTTGATGGTGGAGAGCAGATCGTCTGTTGTAATCCACAGACCTGATGTAATTTCTTTTTTTTTTTGCAATATCAATTTCAAAATCCAACCTTATATATTGAATCTCGGATTAATGCTCTACATATTCTCCAAAATTTCACGTTAATCGGAGGTTATTTGCTATTTTATCTTAATATTACAAGATCTGGATGCTTTCTAAATGGAATGTAAGCTGCTTAAATATTGCCCGAATCTTAGAATATTAAGATAAAATAGCAAATAACCTCCTATTAATACAAAATTTGGAGGATATGTAGAGCATTAACCTACGATTCAATCTATAAGGTTGGATTTTGAAATGCAAAATCGCAAAAGGGAAAAAATACAGTAGATCTGATGTAACTAAGATTACAACAGACGATATGCTCTGCTTGACGGTGGTGATTCTGGTGAAAGATTTCTCTTTTGTGGTACTAAAATAACAGTGTACTCAATGACGATGGTGAATTCGAGGAAGACTTGTAACATAGCATTCATTTTCCACCAACTTCTATCCTTATCAAGCAGTATTTCTGCAGTGAACTGGATTTCTAAAAAAAAATTAAATTTTAAATAGATTTTTAATTTTGAATAGATTTTTCTTTTAAATAATTTTTTTTCAAAAAAATCTCTCTTATAATTATTCTTTCTCATCCGCTTAATTCTTTAATTAAAAAATATAAAAGATGATATTTACATAAGAGTTTGTTGATCAATTTTAAGTCGTTGATGAGCTTTCTAAAAACATGAATTATATGCATAATAAAGTTAATTATATAGAAAAAGTACAAAAAGGACAAACTTTACATCAATGCCTTCAAAAAAATCATGCATATTACACCAACTTCTATACTTATCAAGCAAGTATTTCTGCAGTGAACTTAATTTCTAAAAAAGATAATTTAAATTTTAAATAGATTTTTAAATTTTGAATAGATTTTTCTTTTAAATATTTTTTTTTCAAAAAAAATCTCTTATCATTATTCTTTCTCATCCACTCAATTCTTTAATTAAAAAATATAAAAGATGATATTTACATAAGAGTTTATTGATCAATTTCAAGTCATTGATGAGCTTTCTAAAAACATGAAGTATATGTATAATAAAGTTAGTTATATAGAAAAAGTACAAAAAGGACAAACTTTACATCAATGCCTTCCAAAAAAAACCATGCATATTACACCAACTTCTATCCTTATCAAGTAAGTATTTCTGCAGTGAACTTGATTTCTAAAAAAGATAATTTAAATTCTAGATAGATTTTTAAATTTTGAATAGATTTTTCTTTTAAATATTTTTTTTAAATCTCTCTTATCATTATTCTTTCTCATCCACTCAATTCTTTAATTAAAAAATATAAAAGATGATATTTACATAAGAGTTTGTTGATCAATTTCAAGTCATTGATGAGCTTTCTAAAAACATGAAGTATATGTATAATAAAGTTAATTATATAGAAAAAGTGCAAAAAGGACAAACTTTACATCAATGCCTCCAAAAAAACCATTCATATTACAATCAACAAACTTACGCTCAAAATGAATATTTCCGATATGATGGATATTAAAATAACCAAACTAATCAATCATCAAGTGAATCCATTTGCATAAATCTTATTAATTATCAAGTATTTTTATGCCATTATCAGGATATTTTGTGATATTCTTAAATTTAAAACATTTGTTTTTTATTCTCGTTGTCGGAATTCTTTATCAGGATATTTTTTTGGGTTTTTTACCCGGCAGACCCTACAAACTTTGCCAATTACCTCCACGACCTTTGAAATAACATAATTCCCTCCTCGACCCCGTAATCTTGCCAACTCTTACCCCGTGAACCCTGCGGTTAATCTGTTTGAAGCTCGTGAGGGTTCTTGGGGTAATTTATAGGGTCGATGGGGTAATTATGTTGTGCAAAAGGTCGTAGAGGTAATTTAAAAAGTTTATAGGGTCTGCCGGGTAAAAATCCCTATTTTTTAAAGATACTACAACTTTTCTTTAGAAATAAATAATAAAACTTTCCTTTAGAAGTAAGTTGAGAAGAGGAGAAAGATAAGTCAAAGGAGAATATAATTCAGAAAATTTGAAGAAAAAAAATGTCAGAAGTGGGATTTGACCCCGTAATCTTGCCAACTCTTACCCCATGAACCCTACGGTTAATCTGTTTGAAGCTCTTGAGGGTTCTTGGGGTAATTTATAGGGTCGATGGGGTAATTATGTTGTGCAAAAGGTCGTAGAGGTAATTTAAAAAGTTTATAGGGTCTGCTGGGTAAAAATCCCTATTTTTTAAAGATACTACAACTTTTCTTTAGAAATAAATAATAAAACTTTCCTTTAGAAGTAAGTTGAGAAGAGGAGAAAGATAAGTCAAAGGAGAATATAATTCAGAAAATTTGAAAAAAAAATGTCAAAAGTTGGATTTGAACCCACGCCCTCTCACGAGGACCAGAACTTGAGTCTGGCGCCTTAGACCACTCGGCCATCCTGACTATCTAACATATAATATATATAATAACAAAACAATTTCAATTATTTCGCTACTAAGTCTGTAATATGTAAGGGAATTTTCCTTCCAAATTATAGGAAATACTCATGTTTCCTTGTCTTATAGAATCTTAATTTATTTACATATCTACATATAGATATCTCGTTGTTTTAATTTCAACATCATTGACCAACCTTACGGATTTATGGACACATATAAACGGTGTTGGTAAAAAAAATCCAAACATTTGTTACCTATATATGTCCATTTAGGGATTTTTACATTGATGCTCTTTTGAGTTTTTAAGGTTACATTTATCTCGTTTTTTGTAATAACCATTATGAACCTAACAAACCTACCTACTAACATTTGTTTGGATGTGGAATAACCTTTGAGTTCGATCCTCTTAAGACTAATTAATGGCTTACATGTATCCGTCAACCTTGATATATCGATTCACGACGTACACGAATCTGTCGAGCTCGAAGAAGATGATCGGTGTACAACCAATGATCTCGAGGTAGTTGAGATTATCGAGACAGTGTAGAGATATATGCATGCAGCCTTAAGCAGGCAAACGAGCTAAGCTGATCAGTGACATAGACTGTCGAACTTACAAGCTGGAGAATTTATTTTCTAGAAGGTTTAATCGATCAAAGGCTAGGAGAAAATCAATGTTTGATGGATGCCCGCATCGACATATATTGGATTGATTTGTGTCCTAAATAGGATCGAGTAGTCGGCATGTAGATAGGCCTTACCTTCAAACGTGGATAGGATACATGATGTCTTTCATGTACCAAACCTATAGGCAATGTGTGTCTATTCCACTACACATCATCAGCTATGGCGTACCAAATACGGATTTCGATCCGACTTTAGAGGAGCATAAAATGCAATCCTAGATCGATATGTCAAGCAGTTAAAGAATATGCTTGGTGAAGGTCCTGTAACACTAGTTACCTATCCAAGGAAGCTAAATAGAACTTAAGAATCAAATGCAAAAACAATAGTAAGGTTTATCTAATGTAGTTTCATGAAACCATGACTTTGATCTTTTTAAAATTGTTATCGTTCGAATAATAACTTGTTTCATATGTTGAAGATGTTTCCATTCAGAATTTAGGTACAAACTTCCTTTACTATTAGAGGAAAATGGGGCTGTCCCTAGGGGGAGCTAACTTAGCTCCCCCCGCCTTATTTTCTTCAATTTTTTTTATTTTTTTGAATTTTTTCCCGTGAATATTCATCACTATATCCCTATATTATGTCATAAAAATTTCGTGTGAAACAGAGACTCATACGGCCTCCATCCAGACAGTCATTTTTTTAACGGTCTCAGGATTTTTTAAATCGACCCCGTCTGGATGGAGGTCGTAGGAGTCTTTGTTTTGCATGAAATTAGAATGACATAATACAGGGATATAATAATGAATTTACATAAATTTTATTTTCAAAATAATAATAATAATAAAAACACACACGAAAAATGGGGCGGGAGGAGCTAAGTTAGCTCCCCCTAGGGGGCATACACATTTTACCCTTACTATTATTATATTATAATATCTTTAATATTATCATATTCCCAGACCTAAACATTAGATCTAGGTATGTCTAGCCCAACTCAAACTTAGTTCAATTCATGGGAATTCAAGCTTAATTAAACTTAATTGATTCCATTCAATCCTTGAACTTAAACTAGTTGAGTTAACTGAAATTAATTTAGTTTTTAACAAATTTATAAGTACCAAATCAACTTAGTTTTATTGAGAATCAAAGGATAATGCTTGGATCAAATACCTAAATTGAGAATCAAAGGAAACTTTACATAGATATCCTTAAGACTTGGCATATTACAAGAGAACTATGTGACTTATTCTTTAACCATGTGACTTATTCTTTTTAAATTGCATTTTGAGATTTTCATGGTTAGTCTGGCTACATCAGTTTGCAAAATTTCAAGTTAAAAGTCTTCATTCTGTCATATCTTGCAACCGAATACCTCCTTAAAGGAAGGCGAGATAATGATGTGGAATAAGAAATAAGGAGATTTATTATATATTCTCATTCTTTTATGCTAACGGGATAAATGTAGAATAAATAAAGTTATTCATGTTTCTTATTTATACATTTTCTTTAAAATGTGGAACAATATATAATTATTATGGAATAAATGGTAATTATTGTGAAACATATTACTGTGAGTAGACGATAACCAATACTCATTATTTAAAGGAAGTAGAAGATATGTTCTATCATTAATTAATTGTAAAATAAATAAAGACCTAGAGTAATCTAAAAAAAAGAGATAAAAAGAAAAAAGAGAGGATATCTTCTCTTTTCTTATCCTACATAAAACTATGGAGAAGACATTTAGGAAATTCAATTTTAAAGTTTCAATCTAAGTTTGACAAGAAAAATCTTGACAACCCTTCCACCCCCCCCCCCACCCCCCTCAGTCAAAGCATGGAGTTCTCCTCCGAGTGGCGGTCTCCATGGCCTATCTCCGCCTCCTTCTCCGCCCCCTCCCTCCTCCTCCCCTCCCCCAACCTCGGGCCGCTCCTCTTCACCCCCTCCTCTCTCCACGCGCCTTCCACCCTCCTCTCCTCCCCGTCCCTTTTCCCCAACCTCCCTCCTCCGCCCTCCAACTTCCACCCCGACCTCCTCTCCTTCTTCCACAGCTTCCCCCTCCATTTCATCCCCTCCTCCTCCGCCCAATCCCTCCTCCTCCCCTCCCCCGCCCCGCCCTTCCTCCCCAACTCCCTCCGCGCCCTCCCCTCCCGCCGCCATCCCCACCTCCTCCTCTTCTTCCCCCTCGGTGACAACGCCCACCGCCTTGGCTACTTCGCCCTCTCCTCCACGGGCGAATTCATCGGCGACCTCGACGGCGACGTCTTCCAGCAGCCCCACGGCTTCCGCCACCCGTCCCACCGCATAATTCACATCGCCGTCCGCCCAGCTGATCCCGACACCGATGCCGATAGTGATCTCGAGAGTCACCTCCTCGCCGTCACAATGTACTCCGTCAATTGGTTCCGCGTGAAGAGCACGGAGCGGCAGCCGGTCCTTGTACCGATGAAGAAGCAGGGATTCATGGAGCCCGTCACCTGCGCTTGCTGGAACCCGCATTTCGCTGAGGAGAGCGCGGTGCTGCTCGAGAGCGGGAAGGTGGTCGTGGTTGATTTGGACGCAGGGCACGGTTTCACGGTGGATGTCTCCATGGACGGGAAGCTTGGTGTGGCGTTGGCTTGCGAGTTCGGGGGGCAACCGTGGAATTTGATCGTCGTTGGCTCGAAATGCGTGGCGGTGGTGGACCTTAGGTGCGGGGATTCCACGGAGCCCGTCGTACTGGCGAGGATCGATTGCTCGGATACTTACTTGGCGGTGCATTCTATGGAGGACGATGTGTTTCTTGCGTTCTGCAGGGCAGATTTTGATCCGCTGTACTTCTCGGTTGCGACGAGGTACCATTTGCTTCTCTTTGATATGAGGCAGCCGTTGTCTCCTCTGTTGACATGGGATCATGGCATTAGCAGTCCGTCTTATGTCGGGATGTACAAGCTCTCTGATTTGAGGTCTTTGCAAGGTGACGGTGAGGTTCGGTACCCAGAAGGGTACACGATTTTGGTTGGATCACTTTGGGAGGACGAGTTCAAACTGTTTTGTTACGGTCTTGATGATGAGAAAGGCTACTTTGGTCCGACTTTTCGTGCTTGGGATCTACCTTCTCGTATTTCCTTATCGGGTGCTGATCGTTGCTTGGGTGATGATGTCTTAGAGGAGGAGTTGTTCAAGGAGGACGTTCCAGATGGGATTGAGTGGCAGGAGAAGAAGGATCTCCTTCTGGGGTTCTACATTTGCCCAAGAAGTTATTGGGATTCTGATAGAGGATGCGAAGAAACCAATGGCTTTGACTTGATAAGGCTCGTCTCATCAGGAAAGCTCGAATTGCAGAAATATTGCGCATCGTGGGATAAGTCGAATGAGAATTCTGGTGATGGAAGGCCACCTCTAAGTAAGGCAGATGTTTCTCTGTTCCACTACGGGAAAGACGTAGATTTGCCATCCCACTATGTCCAAGTTATGAAGATGAATTTCTTGAAGTCTTACTTTGAAGGTGATCTTTATGGAGAATTGGCGAAGCATATCGATACATGCAAAGTTCGTAGTCAAGAAAGTAAAAGAATAGCATTCAATAGTGTTCTGTGGGAGCTCATAAGGGATAAAATCCGTTTCCTTGCTTCCCAACCTGTAACCGATGTAACTTTTCCTGCAAGCATGCACGAAGTCGCTTGCAGACGAGTCTTGGTTTCGCTGCAGTCGAGTCTTCTATACTTGTCCTTTTCAAGATATCGTGACCTTTTTAGCCGCCGTGAAAATTTAGCCCTTGAATTCTTTGAAGTTCCTGAAGCTCTGGCAAACAGGGCAATGCCACCCATTTTAACAGCAATACCTTCCAGGAGGAGCATGAAGTGGACGCACGATGTTAGGCCTGGTGATGCTCTGCTGGGCCCAATTCTTCCACTGCCTGTTGCTCTTATGCTAGAACAGATTGTCAGTGGAAATCAATCTGGAGAGGAATTGCTTTCTGAGCAATGCAACAAGGTCCGCAGAACTTTCTTCCCTGAGATATCTCTCGCTGATGACTTTGATTTTTCAGATCCTGATGCTTACACTGTGCCTAAAGCTGAGAATTCATTTTTTACACATGAGGTCTTCGGTGGGTCATCATCAAAACTTGTGAAGGATGGTCGGTCATTAGGGACTTTTGAGGATCCGAACTTCACCACATTTGTTACAGGAATGCATAGGATTCATGGCCACGAACCTTTGGAAAGAGCATGCTTATTGGACATGCTTGATGACATTTCGTTGGTGAATGTGGGTTATAATTCCCCAGATATGAAGTTTTCAGCAGACGAGGAAAGAATTTACAAGTGCCTCGGCAAACAGTTTCTGAAGTGGCATGGCAGTAAATTCTCATCTTACCAAGATTTGTGCACATCAAAGAAGATAAATGGGCGTTCTTTATAATTTGTTGCAGTTGTTGATCTAGTGATAGCATTGCATGTTAGTGCAAGCATTACAATGTTATACACCAATGGAAGTTCTGGATGCTCTCAAGAAAAGCTACAATCGTCAGGTAAATTTAGTGCTTCTCTCCCGTTGATTCTCACACCAATCTTTTAATAAATTTTATTAGGTAATAATTACTGGTTGTACATAACCAGTTATTGTAAAAGCATATTTTCTCTGGCTGCTGTAAGTTTTTTTTTGAATTTCATCCTTCGTTTCATTATTATTGAAAATCATGTTTCGTCATTTATCTTTATTTATTTATGGACATGATCTGGCTTCAGTCTAACCTTCGATCTACCCTATAGTTAGTTCCTTGACAAAGCCCGCAAAAATAAGTGTTGAATGTTGTAATTAATTGTAAGCTCTTTTTCCAATTTGACTCTTCATTATTGGCTATTGCAACTTGGCCTCAATCTTTTTGGTTGAAGCCAAATTGTATGTTGGAGGGAAGTTGGTTGGAGCCAAAATTCGATGAAACCCAAATTGAATGATGGATTGAAGATTACAATGTTGATATCAATGTTTAAACTCATGTGGGACAAGCATAGTTTCATATCTCATAAGTGGGAATTCTTGAAGACATTTATGTTAATATGTGTTCAAGTACGTGTTGCCCCACTACCAATGCACACTCGCCTTGTCCTCATTCTCGGGCTAAAACTTGGCTATGGTCACGATCTTCGTCTTGAACTCAAACTTGAACTTGGAGCCCAAGGTTTAAAAAATGAAAGGCCTACAGAATGGCTTCCCAAGATTCGAGGTGAGGCACATGCTCGAGATGGTCAATGCATAAACCTTGTTTTCTAAAAAATACAATTTAACAAAAACTATTGTATTAAAACTAAGAAACTATATTATAAGTTTATAACACAAGTCCACACACATATAAAGCAAAAATATATATAGTATAATCTTTCAATAGTTTGGAGGAGAAAACATTATTACTTTTTTTTGAAAGGAGAGAACATTATTACTAGTGCAAGAGATAATATAAAGATAAAAAATCATAATAAGCTCCACATTTAACGGTGGTGGCGTTACGCCTGGTTAATGGTGGGTTCGAGTGGCTGAATAGCTCGCTTCTTTTCCTCCTTCTAAAGAAAGATATGGTGAGACACTTGGAGGGCTTGTGTTCCATTGCATTATCTAATGTCATTTACTTGATTGTGGCAAAGGTTCTGGCCAACATACTGCATGAGATACGGGCTCTGCTGTTGATCTTGTGCGTGCGACATTCATCCTGGGCTGACACATGGTGGACAAGGTTGTGTCGGTGTCTGAGTTATGGTGGAGTGACACAGGAAGAAGACCAAGGGTTTTCTGTGGAAGGTGGATTTCTCGAAGGTATGACTGCATTGATTGGTGGTTCTTGTGGCCATCTTTGCATATTAGGGATTTCCCTAGTGAGTGGATTCTTTGGATGATCATGTGTGTGATGACTGCCTCTTATGCAGTGTTGGTGAACGTTAGGCAGGAGGGTGGTTTCTTTCAGCTACAATGCGGAGTTAGGAAGGTTGTTCGTTGGCATCGTTGCTTTTTGTGGTGGCAGTGGATGCCTTGGTCATGATAGTGATGAAGGTTGAGGAGGGTGGTTTCTTTGCGGGTTTTCGTATAGGTGGGATCTCATTCCCATTATTCGCTATGTCGATGACATTATCTTCTTCGTAGAGGGGAGATCGATGGCCGCAGAGGGATTAGCAATCGCCAAGGTTGCAGAATTTAGTAGTCGGTACTCGATCGACCGTGTCACTGTCAGACGACTAATGAGATTTAATCGAGCTTTAATTGGTTTTGATTTTTTAATTATTTTAAATATATGTCAGTTTATGCACATATCTTCTTATATGTTTACATAGATTAGACATTTTCAATACTATAATACATTCATGAAACACAATAAGAATACTATACCTATTTAAAATTAATATTCATAAAAGTAAATAACATAAATCATGGAAGGAAATATCACGATATATGGGCGATATATCACCGATATATCGATATCTAGATGAGACCGATATGTGTATCGATATGGCGATATATCCTCCTTTTCAGACATTTCCTTCACAAAAGTGCGTCGATATGAGCGATTTTTCAGTGATATATCATCGATATATCGTCGAAATATCGTATCGACACGATATCGATATGGCCTTCCATGGCATAAATATACTAACCAATAACATTAGCTGTGAATGGATAAATAAATGTACTAAGCCTTCTCCCACTATAAGTAGGGTCGTCTACATGGATTCTTGCTCAATCTATGTTGAAAGATTCGACTATTTTTTATGCTGGACGTCGACTACCTAACACAACCCCTGCAAGAGTGGGATTTGAACCCTGGTCTTTTGTGTGGTCAATACACTGTACTACCACTAGACCATTAAGTGGGTTCGTATAAAAATAAATACCCCATGTAGATGTCTATAGTAGCCAATAGCATTAACAATAATACAAAACTGAATAGTATAAATTATTGATATGCTTTTAATCCTAATCATATGATGTCCCCCCATGTGCCACCATTCCCTACCAAAATGGGGACTCGCTGTTATAATAAAAAAAGGTTGGTTATAAATAGTTTAGACATCGCTAACATTTGTGTTAAATGACACAAAGATTGGTATTGAACATCATATAGACATGATCGAAAGAAAACAATGAAAAAATGCTTATAAGAAAACAGTAAAAAATCACATTTAAAAATCAGTCGACTAGGTCGACTAATCGTCCTGATTAGTCGGGAAGGGCCGACTATTGGTTGACTAGGCCTAGTCGAGTCGGCTACCCCCATATCTTGACTAATCGGGCCGACTAGTTGGTCGATTTTTACAGGCTTGGCCATCGCTCTTGAGCCGTTTGGTTTGGTCTCGGGTCTTAAAGTAAACCATGCAAAGTCTGCTTTCCTGCCTTTTGATATGGACGCGAGCGAGATGACTGGTTGTAAGGATGCATTGCAGACGCAGGAAGGGGCTCTTTCTACCATTTACCTTGGTCTATCACTGGTGGGAGGTAGGCTACGGTGTTCTGATTGGATCCTAGTCATTGAGAGCATGGAAAAGACGTTAGCGACTTGGTGTGCGATGTGTCTCTCGTGAGGTGGCCGGTGATGCAGCGTGGACCCGAAATATAGGGCCACCTATTTATTTAAATTATGGTAGTTAATTTTATTTACGTTTTTTTAATTATCGTATCTCTAGTTAAATAAATGAGATTGCATGTAATCTCAATCAATTAGTTGTCAATTTTAAATTTCAAATTAGTTAGAGTCATTTTAGGATAAAGTGGTTGTAAATTAAAATTAATGTCTATTTTTGTAATGTCATCCCTCCTATATAAAGGGATGAGGGTCCAATGTTTTTAAGCAGTCAGGTATTAATGAAAAGTTGAGATTTTATCTCCCTCTCTATTTTCTCTCCTCCCTCAACGTGGTCTTCACGGTTCTCCTTCTTCAACCTCGCGCTACAGGCGTGTTCTTCTTCTCAACCCCTCCATTCTCTTCTCAATCTCTCTATTTTCTTCTCCACCAAAATCCACCGTCGAATATTTTATTTATCAAAGCCAACGCCGATTTCAATTTGCATCAGCCGGCATGGCCCTTGGTTCTGTTGAAGGTTGTTTTGTTGGCCGTCCCAGTTTTTTTCTTATTTATGTGTTTGGTGCCTGCTATGGTAAGAAGGAGCTTAGATGCAACCGTGAGACAGGTTTTTTTGGACCTCATCTGAGGGGAAGGCATGGGTGCCTTTAGTGGGATGGAAAACTCTGATGCTAGCGAAAGATGATGGAGGTTTGGGGATCCGTAGCCTGGAGGCAATGAACCACGCGCTTTTGGCGAAATGTGTGACCTAAATTTGGGTAGAGGTCTGATTTGCTGTGAGATGTTTGCGATCTATTTATGGGATCTCCCTCGACCCATCGTTGCTGGGGGTTGGTGTGCATTTGCCTTCCAATTTCAGGAAGAGGATTTGTTCAGTGCTGCCGCATGTGGTATCGCATGTGATGCATGTCTTAAGCGATGGATGCAGATTTAGATTTTGGAGAGATGATTATACCAGACATGACTCCTTGCATATTTGCTTTCCTCCCTCATTCGCACTGGCAACCGATCTTGAGGTATCAATCAATGATTGTTGGGAGGGCTGTAGGGGGATACCTTTGTTTCCCACGGAGTTGTCGAACCAACAATTCATGGATTTCTTGTCTTTGCTTGAGGCGTTGCCACTTGGAGGGGGATTGAGTGTCTTTATTGATCATTGTATGGTCTGATGGTTGCTTCACTGTGCAGAAAAAATATATGGCTTTCTACCGTGTTGAGGTCTTGGGATAAACTTTGGTCTCGGATCATTTTGCTGACTTGCGGAGATGGAAAGTACTGTTATGGATATCTATCATCCTATGCTCTCAAGAGACGCTAGGGCTCTGTACGGACCCTCGCCCTCGACGACGCTTGGCCTCCGTCATGGTTAACCTACACCGTCACCCCTCTCCCTTGTCACCGCCGCCCTCTCCCTTGTCTCCGCCTGCCACCTCCCCTCTCACAGCTCCACCTTCCATCTCCCCTCGTCGCCGCCAACCCTCTAGCCCATTCCCACGACATTGTCATCTCGTTCCTCCACCATTCCCGTTGTCAGTCTCACCATCCGACCGCAACCTTCCTTGCTGCAACGTAGTTTCTTTTTGCAAATTCTCACGACGCCTGCTTTTCTGCTGCTGAGCAAGCCTATAACCGCTCTATCATCCACCGTTTCCACTCTTTCCAGGGTCGACCTTGGTGCTCTGATGCTATAACATGAATAGAGTTCCTCTTGCTTCAGAAGAGGGGTCATTGCTGGGGGGTTGGGCCTTTGTCTCGCATAAGAAAAGGGACCAAAGATGTTTCAAATGTGGGGTGTTTGGGCTTCGGGCGAGTACATGCACTGTGCCTCCTCGTTGCTTTGGTTGCGGTGCCGAGAATCACCACCTTGCAGTCTGTCCAAGGGCTCAGAAGCTGTTCGAACGAAAGCATCCTTTTCAGTGGTCCATCGGTGCCTTGTCCAGCTATGTAGCATGCCCTTCATATGCAACGACAGTGTTGTAAAAGTCGCCCGACTGGCCCGACTAGTAGGTCCGACTAGTCTAGTCAATGGGGTGGCCGACCGAGTACCGACTAGTTCCGACTAGGCACACTAGTCATCCTATTTTTGCTAGGAGATACTATATTTTTTTATACTTTGCTTTTTTATAAGCAATCTTATTATAATATGCTTAGTGTTTTATTTAAATTCAATTATTTCTTTTATTTTATTTTGATAGTATAGAAATATACAAAATCTATGTGAATATATGTATAAAAATGACTTTAATATTTAAAATAATAAAAAAAATTCAAAGCCGATTAAAGTCCGACTAAATCCGATTAGTCATCCGACTGCTGATTAATTCTCAGTTAGCGACCCGACCGACCGAGTACCGACTACCGACTTTTGCAACATTGCGTAACGGTTGCCAAAGATGTCTACAAGGGAAGTGATATCCAGAATTTGGAAAGGAGTGCGCCTCGAATTTGCAGAGGGATCGTTTTTTGATCGGTCACTCGGTGTGGGCGTTGGAGCTCTGGACCTCGGAAGTGTCAGCGAGTTTCTTCGTCGGAAGCTGGGTCCTTTCATTGGAGATGTGGCTCTCTTGGGGGAGGAGTGTTGCGCCCAGTGACTCTCTGTGGTCGAGGCCGATCTCCTTCTCTCTTCGACACCAGAAGGGGGATCCTTTGGAGACGTCCTCATTTCGTCGGTGGTGAGGCCTCCGCAGTCACAAAATTTGTTGTTCGAATCTTAGGCATTTCGTTCCTCTCGAGATCTGTGGAGGTGCCCGGTCCGGCTCTGCATGAGCTTAGCATTGCCACTTCGATTCTGTAGTACGACCTTCTTCCATGTCTTGACCCGACTTTACGGTCGTCTCTCTGGAAGGAGTGTCGTCTCTTCCTTCAAAATATGTTTGCTATCTTGTTGTCGGGAAAGCTCGCTTCAAGCTCCTCGCTGAGGTGATCCGGCCGCCACCTCCTCCATTCTTGCATGTGCTCGATATTTCCTTCCTTGAGATGCCGATGGAGAAAATGGTGGACCGGGAGAAGCCGACCATTCCGATGTCGATGAATCGTGATTTTCCTTTTATTGGCCAAATCTCGAATGGAGTGGTGCTTCCGTGGTCCTCTCAGGTTTCCCCAAGAAAGGAAGGTGTTGCTGTTGCTTCACACATTGGGGAGGCGTTGCTGCAGGACTCTAAGGTGTAGTGGGGCACCGTAACGAAAGAGATTTGCTAGGGTTATTTTGCCTACCTTTTCTAGGAAGATCGATTCTCGTCTTGAAGAACCTATGGTACCTGATAAGGCTGCGGTTTCCAAAATTGTTGATCAGGTGTTCTCACAGAACGACAAAGTGGTTGTACAACAGGATTCTTTGTTTGATCTTGAGGAGTCCGAGTCCGGTTGCGCCTCCTTTGAGGAAACACAAGCGATATCTCTCCTCCCTGTTGCTCAGTTGTGCGTGGGGGACTCCACTGCACCGCCTTTGGTGGACGAGGTGCATGTGATGTCTGCTTTGGAAGGCTTTACATCTGACGGTTTGGATGAAATGATACCAGTCGTAGATACAATTTCTGCTGAGGCGGTTAGTGCAGGGTCGGTTCCGACTGATTCAAGAGATACAGAAGTGTTGACGCATATTAAGTATCTGTATCTCTTTGCTATTTTATTTTCCTGTTATTCTCTTTATGTAATTTACCCATAGGCTACTCTCCTATATAAGGGAGCCTAGGGCTATGGAATAGAAACATCTCATTCACGTTTCCCAACATGGTATCAGAGCGACGGTCCTAGACCGGAGTTCTCGAAACCTAACCCTAACCCTAACCCCACTCGCCCGCCTCTCTTCTCTCTCTCTTCCTCGGATCGGCGCCGCCTAGCCGATCGGCGACCAACTTCGCGCATCGGCTCTCGCACACCAACTTCGCGCCTGTGCGCATCGCCTCTTCCCAGCCTCTGCGTGCGCCTGTGCGTGCATCACCGCACAGCACCGTGCGCCTGTGCGTGCATCACCGCACGTCTGCGCACAGCCCAGTGCCTCGCCTGTGCGCATAGTCGCGCGCTCCTGTTCACGTGCATCACCGTGCGCCTGTGCGTGCATCACCGCACGCACGCGCACAGCCCAGTGCCTCGCCTGCGCACATAGTCGCGCTCCTGTGCGATTGTGCGCACCATCACGCGCACAGTTGCGTGCGCTAACACGCGCGTGATTCTCCAGTTGAGCACTCCAGTGCGCGCAGATCCTCCAGGTGCGTGCGTGCTTCTCGCATGTGCGTGTGTGCCCTAAGTCCCAAAACCCTAGGGCACAGCACTTGATCTACATGGGGTTGGTTGCTTGAAGTCTACACATGCAACTAATCCCATCTATGTCATTGTAGACAGAGACTATATCCTCTCAGTCGCTCCAGTCTTCCGTCTCCAGCATGTCAGAAAGCAAGGCAGATATTCCATCTATGGGTGCATTTCGTGGTCCAGCGCCCATTGTCAAGATGGATGGTACGCAAGGTTCGAAATCTCGATTTCGATTTCGTTTCGGTCATCTCCAATACCGAAATTTCGCCGATATTTCGGGAAATTTCGACGATTTCGGTGGAAATTTCGGAAATGGCTCAAAAAGTCAATTTTCGAACATTTTTTTGCAAGTTAAGATCTTTCAAGTTATTTACAACAATAAATAACTCACAAATACACAGTTCCATCATACATATTGCTCATATATGCCCCTTATGTCGCACATATCGGTCATATCGGTCATATCGATCATTTCGTTGTTAAGGCTGATTATTGATGGATACATATTGGAAATGGATATCATTAAATCCAAGTTCTTAAAATAACAATAGCTAACAAATACGTACTTATATCACAAATATCTCTCATCCATTACATATGCCTTATATCGCACATATCGGTCATATCGATTATTTCGTTGTTATGGCTGATTATTGATTGATACATATTGGAAATGAATATCATTAAATCCAAGTTCTTAAAACAACAATAGCTAACAAATGCACACTTATATCACAAATATCTCTCATCCATATGCCTTATATCGCACATATCGGGCCATATCGTTGAGCTGACTGATAGATATTGGAATCGAAATTAAAATGAGTTAAAAATACTTATAAGATGTCTTTTTGTTCAGAAAAATAGATGAGTATTTTTTTATTCTAAAATGTAGATAATGCTTAATAAGACAATGTTTAGTTCATAGAAATAACGGTCGTAGGCACAGTTCTTGTGATTTACATAATTAATTATAGACTTACAGCATGATGATATATTTTTTACAAAGACAAATGACAAAAGGAATGAAGCAAAGAAGCTATAGCATATCTCTAGAATTTATAGAGTTGTTTTCATCTCCATTTGTAAGGGAGGTGAAGCTCCCTACGTTGAAGAAACATTGTATGCATCCCCCCTGTTGCACCATACCCTACCAGAACGGGGGTCTCGCTGCCCAGTCAGCGAGCCTGGGGGGGCTAGGGGGGGCCCAGGTTGGCCCCCCCTTGCGGGGGTGCGGGGGCAGCGCCCCCGACCCGAAACAAAATATATAAATCATGATGTGTTTTGATATAGAGAATTAATAAATAGTTAGTAAAATGACTAAAATTAACATCACATGGTTAATATCGTTGATTTACATAGGTATCGGCGAAATTTCGCCCATATCGGTCGAAATCCGAGAAATTTTGAACTGAAAACATGAATTTTGACCGATATGGGTCGAAATGTCGAAATATCACCGATTTTTCGACCCATTTCGGTCGAAATCCGGGCATATCGATATATATAGGTGTTTCGAAAGACCCTCCCTGTCGAAACCGAAATTTCGGCGAAATTTCGTCGAAATTTCACGAAATTTAATACCATGATGGTACGAACTATGAACTGTGGGCAATGCAGTTCATGAGTATGATGAAGTCTACAGGTAAGAAGCACATTCTTACCGAGCCCGAGCCTGCAGAGAAGACTGGAGCTTATGCCTCATGGGAGGCCGATGATGCATATGCCAAGGTGTGGCTATCAGGCACATTGGCCATTGAAATCGCCAATGACATTCTACATCAGCCTACAACCAAAGACATGTGGGATATTCTAGCCGCAACATATTCTCAGGCAAAGAACGAGACGAAGATTCTGCAACTACAACATGATATATTCACGATAAAGCAGAATGGCCGTCCTTTGCATTCCCTCTATACATCATTGAGAGGGATGTTCGAGAAGCTCTATAGCTTCATGCCTCTTACCGCCACGCCAGAACAACAGAAGACATACAGGAATGCTATTATGGTAGGGGTATTTCTCGCTGCACTTTATCCAGAATATGAGGCAACACGTTCACAGATTTTGGCGGACTCGACTATTCCTCCCATGGAGGAGGCTTTTCACAGATTGAGTAGGATCACAGTACCTTCAGCAGCCGCGAGTCAGAATCCTTCAGCTATGGCGGCCAACAGAGGCCGTGGTACTCATCATCAGGGCCGTGGACGTACTCCTCGTGGAAGGGGTGGCCGCACTAGGCCAACATGCTCCTATTGTCACCGAATAGGACATACCGAAGACACATGCTACTCGAAGCATGGATTCCCTGCATCTGCACGAGCCACTGAACAAATAGAGCCCCCATCTGCAGCTACACTGGATCAACGATTTGATGATCTGGTTGCCCGTCTTAGGGGCATTATACCACCATCTGGCCCAGCACCGTCGACAGAGAATCATACTGATGCTGCTGCCTCTGCTTCTGCCTCTACGAGTACTTCAGGTAGTACACTTGCTCTCCACAGTAGTAGATCGGATACATTGCCTTGGATCATGGACTCGGGCGCTACACATCATCTATGTGGCGACCAGAGTCTACTTACAGGATATACTCAGATTCCTCCAGGACGGACAGTAGTGATTGCCAATGGCACACATTCCCCTATCACGGGTCAGGGGGAGATTAGATTGACATCCTCTATGCAGCTCAAGAATGTTTTGCATGCACCGCATTTTTCTATGAATCTGTTGTCAATTAGTCAGATTACGAAGGATCTCTATTGTCGAGCTATTTTTGATTCATCTTCCTTGATTTTTCAGGACATCCGTACGGGCAACGTGATTGGTCATGGCTATGAGCAAGGAGGCCTTTATCGTCTGAACCAGACCCCATTTGCCGGAATCACAGCTTCTCCCGCAGAACAAGTATCTCCTCTCCTGTGGCATCTGCGTTTTGGTCATTTACCGCTTCAGAAGTTGCGTCTAGTCCTACCTTATAGTCTTTCTCACACACCTATCCAGTGTGAGGCGTGTCAGTTGGGAAAACATCACAGGTCATCTTTTCCCAGTAGTCAAGGTCGGAGTAGTAACTCCAAGTTTGAGTTGTTTCATGTCGACGTCTGGGGTCCGAGTCGTGTTCCCGATCATCAGGGGCACAGGTTTTATATTGTATTTGTGGATGACTTTTCTAGAGCATCATGGATATTTCTAATGAAGAATAAGTCTGAAGCTGGAAATATTATTATTCACTTTCTAAATGAGATTCAGAATGTTTTTTCCACTACGGTCAAAATTATGAGAACTGACAATGCCTTAGAGTTGTGCACCAACAATCTAGCCAACTACTACTCTTCTAAAGGAATTATTCACCAAACATCCTGCGCTCATACGTCTCAACAAAATGGGGTTGCAGAAAGAAAACACCGTCACCTACTTGATGTTACAAGGTCACTTCTCATTCAGAGTCATGTTCCGTATTCCTACTGGGGTGATGCAGTCCTCACTGCATGTTATCTTATAAATCGTATGCCCTCGTCTGTCGTGAATGAACATGTTCCTTTTTCACTTATTTATCCTGACAAGGATCTGTTCATTCTTACTCCTCGTGTGTTTGGGTCAGTCGCATTTGTCCATCAGTTGTTGCCTGGTTCTGACAAGCTCTCTCCTAGGGCTGTCAAGTGCGTCTTTGTGGGGTACTCCAGAACTCAAAAGGGGTACAAGTGTTTTGACCCTGTGCGTCGGCGGTATATGATCAGTGCAGATGTTACATTCTTTGAATCCATTATGTATTTTTCAGAATCCGGGAACATGCAGCCACCACCTATATCTCCCGATACCGTATTCATGGCACCACCAACATCACAACCGTCACCACCATTACCACCACCACCACCGCCACCACCACCACCGCCATCAACAGTATCCCCGTTACCATTCCATTACACCCGCAGGCCGCATCCAGCTCATGGTCCTGACCAGTCAACTAGCTCTCCTATGGTATGTAATGAAAATATTAATGTTGATGAATCTGACGACATTTCTCAGCAGGATGCATTACAGGAGCATGGTGTTACCACAGAGGATCTGGATGTTCCAATCGCTCTACGCAAGCCGAAGAGAAGCTGTGCCAAATATCCAGTATCAGCAGCCGTGTCGTTTGAGAGGCTATCTGGACCCTTCAGGACGTTTGCATTGGCACTTTCAGCTACAGACATTCCACGGAACCACCATGAGGCTTTGCAGGATTCTAGATGGCGGCTAGTAATGGAGGAAGAGATGGCGGCACTTCAGTCTAGAGGAACATGGAGTTTGGTTACTATACCTCCAGATGTCAACCCGATGAGTTGCAAATGGGTGTTTACAGTTAAACACAATGCGGATGGCTCCATTGACAGGTACAAGGCACGCCTAGTCGCAAGGGGATTCACACAGACATATGGGGTAGATTACCTTGACACGTTCTCCCCTGTGGCGCGTCATTCCACTCTGCGGATCCTGTTATCAGTTGCAGTTACTAGAGACTGGCCACTCTATCAACTAGATGTGAAGAATGCATTTCTGTATGGAGACCTGCAGGAGGAAGTCTACATGCAACAGCCACCAGGTTTTGCTGTTGAGGGGGAGTGTTCCAAGGTTTGCAGGTTACATAAGGCCATCTATGGCCTTAAGCAGAGCCCCAGAGCATGGTTCCAGAAGCTGTCAGACCTCTTTGAGAAACAAGGATATAAACGCTCCAATGCTGATCATTCCTTGTTTGTACAGAAGACGGCGAGAGGTATTATTGTAATCATGGTTTATGTTGACGATATCTTGATTACAGGTGATGATGACCAGGGTATTAAGCAGGCAAAGGAAAGGCTGGGGACCGAGTTTGTCACCAAGGACCTGGGAGTCCTTAGATATTTTCTGGGGCTGGAATTTGCCAGGAATCCGCATGGATTAGTCATGTCACAGAGGAAGTACGTTACAGATCTACTGAGTGAGACAGGTATGCTAGGGTGTCGACCTGCTACGACACCAATGGACCCTAGCATGAAGCTGTATGATGATGACACAGAGGGGGTGGACAAGAGAAGATATAGAGATCTGGTAGGCAAATTGTTATATGTCACGATCACTAGGCCAGATATATTATTTGCAGTGAGCCGTGTGAGCCAGTTCATGGAGCAGCCACGCCAGGTGCATATGGATGCAATACACATGATACTTAGATATCTCAAATCTTCTCCAGGTAAAGGTCTGCTATTCAAGAAAGGAAAGGGGATTTCTATCTCAGCATGCGCAGATGCAGACTATGCAGGATGTCCTAAGGATAGGAAGTCCACCTCAGGGTATGCTGTCTATGTAGGAGATGCTCTAGTCTCATGGAGGAGCAAGAAACAAACTGTGGTAGCAAGATCTAGTGCTGAATCCGAATATAGGGCTATGGCCCAGGCTACTACAGAGATGATGTGGGTGAAAGCGGTGCTGACAGATTTATGCTTAGATGTACCACTTCCTATGAACTTGGAGTGTGATAATCAGGCTGCCTTGTTTATTGCAAACAACCCTGCATTCCATGAATGGACCAAGCATATTGAGGTGGATTGTCACTTCATACGTGATATGATTCAGAAAGGATTCATTGCCACATCTCATGTTACCTCAGAGAACCAGACTGCAGATATATTCACCAAGGCACTGTTACGAGGTCCATTTCAGAAGTGTGCTTCCAAGCTGAGCATGATCGACATCTATGCTCCATCTTGAGGGGGAGTGTTGACGCATATTAAGTATCTGTATCTCTTTGCTATTTTATTTTCCTGTTATTCTCTTTATGTAATTTACCCATAGGCTACTCTCCTATATAAGAGAGCATAGGGCTATGGAATAGAAACATCTCATTCACGTTTCCCAACAAGAAGAGAGCTCATTTGTTGGGAACACTCCAGACAAAAGACAAAAGCGGTATAGGAACAGAAAGTTGGTGGCGACGAGCTTTAAGAAATCGGGTGAGGGGGATGATCATCAAGCTGCAAAAGAGGAAGTCTTGACTGAGAAAGAGCTGTATCGATTGAAGATAGCACAAATGATGGGGGTGGTTCCAGTCACAGGGAAGAAAGCCCTCAAATGAGAAGGTCTCGCTTGTGTCAGGGTGTGGATGGTTGAGCTGCCGTGGGAGGGCTGAGTGGTGTGATGTTTTCAGGGGTTTTTGATTTGTGTTTGGTTTTTTATTTGGGTGCTGCTCAAGGTGTTTAATTCTTTGGTCTTGGTGGTAGGGAGGACCTGAGTTGAGTGTTTTGATGGGTTTTCTGGGTTGTGTGGTTGTAGAAGGGGTCAATCTTTGTTCTTAGACTCTTGCCGAGTCTTGTTCTGTAAGTTCCTTTCTTAACCTTTTTTCCCCCTCCTTTGATTAAAAAAAGAAAGTCCTGTTATGCATTCGGGTGTTAATATGGCTGATGTGGAGGAACCACCTTATGATGGGTGATAGAACCAGGGTGTGATAGCATTTGTAAGCACTCTTCAACAGAAGAGATCACTGAGCATCTTTTCCTTGGGTGTCCTATTGCAAGGGCAGTTTGGGCAGTGGCATAAGTTGGAAGGATTTCGACAGTAATTTGGAACGAGTTTTGTGATCCCTAGATGAGCTTGGGCATGACACTAGCTCCCCAACTAAGGTGTGGATGGCGGCCATTTTATGTGTTGTGTGGCTTGATCGGAATGGTTCCATCTTCCAAGGTGTGCAAATGTAGATGCAAAATGTGATTAAACATGCTAAAAGTTTAAAGACTCTTTGGTCTTTGTAACCGATTTTGCTGTGAATGTATAGAGTTTACAGGGTAGCCGCCTTCTCGATGTTGTACCCTCCTTTTTCCTTAAAAAAAGCTTTACATTTAACTCCAATCATAGTCACAATCCTAACTCCTTTAAAAGTATTACTCATACAAATACTATTATGAAAATGCTAAAAAGGCAAGTAAACAACATCTATATATGAACCATTATCGAAAATCTTCAAGAAATAAATTAATGACTAGCTCTAGATTTAATAAGGGTATGTATAGCGTGCACTTCCACAAAAAGCAATAGTGGTATCTTGAACTATGTCATCAATAGAGATGGCATATTGCACTATCAGAGTCAAAGCGTCATATTTGTTGCTACTATTATCCATGTCCTTCCTATTGTTAGATCCTCATGTTAATCCTAAGTGGTAATTCTGTTATCTTCTTGGCCTATAAGAAATACACCAATCAGCCATCCATCCATCCAATAAATATTCTATTAACATCTGGATTTTTGAGAGCGTCAAAAAAAAAACATCTGGATTTTTGAAATTGAATTCAGTACGTAAGATATAAACTTCAAATACATAGAACACTGATTTATTGATCAGTACATAAAATACAAGATCCAATAAAAAAAACTACAAGTTCAATATCATTTTCCTTCTCCGATAAAAAAACCAAGATCCAATTCCTCAATTTATCAAACACTGAATTTCAACTATCGATCATGATTCCAAAAACCTTTTCCTTGATACCACAAATTGTCTCGACCTGTCCCATTAGTCGAGACAAGCGCGAAAAATCATTATTTTGTTCTGTTAAGCTTATGTAATCATGTATCTATAAAAAATATGGCAACAATTTTTCTTATAATATCAATTGCTGTCAGATGTGAACATATACTTCGAACATCATATACCAATATTCGAAAAAACATGCAGTATCGCATAATCCCAAGTTACTTTCAGATTTAACTGCTGATTTATAGTTCAGACAAAGAAATAATATGTTCTCTTTTGCCTTTTTCACATATGAACTTGTAACCATTATTATATCTTCTTGTATATCTATACAACCCAAGACTTCACTACTACCAACTATCACATATAAAATATCCAAAATTTTACCAACAAACAAAATCTTAGGATGACACAACCTTTGGCTAGTAGTGAGAAAATATGCACATGCATGCTATGCTTCATGTTCAAGTTCTATCTGTAAATAATATTAAACAGAGTCACGAGCCCGTAAAAGTGCTTATACCCTGTAAGTGGATTTCAAGTTTTTTAGCAAGCTATTTATTCAATGTAATTTGCAAGCTATCAAATAATTCCTTACCATGAAAAGTTATAAATAATAAAGTAATCATAACTTGAAAATTTATGTGGATGAATAGATAACTTTTTTTAGCCAAAAGGGGAAACACATTATTGCCCACCCCAATAATTAATTAACTAAAAATAAACATTACAAATTACAAAAGTCATGAATCAAGCAATTGCTTGTAATGGAAACAGACATTCTCGAAGTAAAAACGGAGGCCAAAAGAAAGCACGTCATTACGAGCCAACCAAATGACCCACAGGACCGCCACCGGAGCAAGGACCTCTCTTCTTTGTCGACTACGCACCCCATAAAGAGAAAACCAAAAAGAGTTGAAATCACGGTGTACAACCAGTCCAATCCCACGTCACTCCACACAGATGAGGAAACATGGCACCGGAAAAAAAGGTGTTCCAATGTCTCAATGTCAGTACCACACAAGGGACATCTATCTGAAACCATCTCAAATAGCTTTGCGCATCGATCCTGAGTCATAATACACTTCCGTATAAAGAGCCAGAGGAAGAAACCAATTCTCTCCGGGAGACCAAGTGTCCAGATGAACTCACAGTCCCGAATTATACTGTCCGTGATGGACGGCGGTGGCCTACAGATGGCGTCATAGGCCTTCCGAACCGAGAAGGGTGCATTCTTCCAAATTCAGTGATCCAAGCCAGAGGAGGGCCTGCCCACCTACCCAAGCATGTCCAGAAGGCGGAGGAACTCCTCAATGCGCTGATATGAGAACGATGATCTGAAAGCCGACATCCAGTTTCCATTGTCCTAGCAATCCACAACACACGCATCTGAATTAGCCGCCAAAGCAAACAAGCGAGGGAAGCAGCTGCAAAGGGGGACACCCCTATCCAATCGTCCAACCAAAACCAAAAGTGGCACCATTCTTTACAACCGGGCTAAAATGCTCACAAAAGTGGGGCAAAACCTTCAGAATCCCCTTCCAGAATGCAGACTGCTTTGGCCCTTGTCGCAATAGACCAGGGCTCACCATGGAAATGCCATAAATGCACCGGATTATGTGACAACACATGCCCTTTTTTTACCCAAATCCTGCTCACCCATTTGAGTAATAGCGCCTCATTGAGAGTCTCCAAACTCTTGATCCCAAGACCTCCATAATTTTTAGGCTGAACAATGGTCTCCCAATCAACCAGGTGTATGCCGTGCCCTTCCTGACCAGATTTGCTCTATAAAAACATGCGCATCAACCGTTCCAATCTCTGTCCGATGCCACCGAGATCGCAGAAAGAACCGCCTTAATCAGCACCAGCTGGCCTCTACGCGACAACAAAGCCGCCTTCCAGCCAGTCATTTTCCTCTCCATCTTCTCCACCAACGACAGCCAGTCCGACAACTTAATTTTACCGTCCGTAAGAGGAAGACCAAGATACCTAAGAGGAAGGGAACCGCATGCCCTGCCCAGTTCCACACAACAGGAATGAGCCTCCTCCTCCGACATGCCAAACAAGACAACAATGGATTTGCTATGATTAAGCTCCAGACCAGACATCTCACCAAATATCTCAAGAGTAATGCCCATGCCACCCACATCCTCTTTGCCACCTTTAATAAACAAGATCGTGTCATCCGCATACTGTAACAAGGGGATATGCAAATTTCAACATCTGTAACCTGTCACAATCCCACTTCTCTGAACCCGATCAACCATGCAAGCAAGAACATCATCAGCAAGTACAAACAGTAAGGGAACAAGAGGACATCCCTGCCTAACCCCTCTGTGTGGCTGAAAAAGCTCCCTTAGGGCGGCATTTCACCAGTACCGAGAGCGAAGTCGTGGTGATGCAACGTTTCATCCATGTGATTCAAATGTCCGGAAAACCCCTCCTGTACAGAGCTGCCCATAGAAAACACCAGTCTAAGGTGTCATAGGCTTTGGCAAAGTCCACTTTCCAAAGCAATGCATGCTTGCCATTTCGCTTCCAATCAGATATAATCTCGGAAGCCATTACCAAACTATCCTCAATTTGACGGCCAGGAATGAACACAAACTGAACTGGGGAGACTAGATGGTCAAGAACTCGGTTAAGGCGAACCGTGAACATCTTTGCTAGAATGAGATAAATGCCATTGGAGAGGACAATCGGCCTGTAGTCTTCAATCCTCTCCGCCGTCCCCGTTTTTGGAAGAAGGAAAATCAGAGCCCCGTTCAATCTTTCAAATCCCGCATTGCAATGACAAAACTCCTCCACAACCTCCAAGACCTCACCACTAACCACACTCTAGAATTCTTTATAAAAAAACTAGGGGGAAACCATCTGGACCTGACGCCCTATCTGCATTCAGACTCCATACATCTGCTTTAACCTCTTCCAAGGCAACCGACAACGTCATGCTTCCTGCGTGTACATCTGAGAGTCAAGAAGCCCCAAGACCACTCCAACGCCAAGGTCTAGAAGCAACCCTCCTAGAGAAATCATGAAAATGGTCAGCAATCGCACTACCTAGTTCTCTGCCCCTTCAATTCTGTTTCCATTAACAATCATTGACCAGAGGAGTTGTTCCGACGTCTACCACTGACAATCATGTGAAAAAGGCCGTGTTCGCATCACCCTCCTTCAACCAGGCAAGCCGCAACATCTGTTTCCACTCTGCCACCTGCTTCCTGTCTTCCTCCACTACCATTCCAAGGGCAGAAGCCCTTTGCCCCAACACATCCGCATCCAAGCTGCCTATCATCCTCTAGTCTGTTAAGTCTCTGGACCTCCATTTTCGCATCTACCCTCCGAGCTCTCTTAGCCTCTCCACCTCCTTCTTATAAGCACATAATCTCCGACGCAGACACTTCAATTACTCTGAGAACCTCATCGCCACTGAACCAGCAACATACATGGATGTCCAGTGGGTGCTTACCAAGTCTCTGAACGAGTCCTCCAGAAGCCAAGCACGATCAAATATGAAAAAAATCTCTTGGCGAAGAGGTAGAACTAGAATCCCATATCAGAGGTGTATGATCCGAACATGTGCGGGGGCCTACACGAAGTGAAAGAACCTGTGAACAAATCGAAGAGTTCATACGAGACAAGAAAATGATCAACGCGAGAGCGAGATCCCGAGCTCCGCCAAGTGTAATTTGTGTCCGTAGCATCAAGAACCTCAAGCTCTAAATCATCAATCAAATCAGCAAAGTCCGATGACCCCGGGTCCTAGCCACCCCGTAGGCGAGGACAATAAGAAGAAAGCAGCGAAACATTGAAGTCCCCCCTAACAAGCCAAGCACAGTCTGGAAAAGCACTTCTAGCTGCACGGATATCCGTCCACATATCATGCTGCAAAACCGACTGACAGGGTCCATACACATGAGAAGGCAAAGAGAGTCGAGGAGGACGAGCATTCCAGATGAACCGAAAGAACGTGTGAGCCATTCAACTCTGCCGAAACTGAAAAGAAGTATCCTTCCAAGCCAAAATCAAGCCTCCTGAGCTTCTCGAGGCATCCAGTGTTCGATAACCGAACAACGAGCTTGGATAAAAAGAGTTTCATACGACCATATTGCAAGAGTCAAGCTTTGTTTCCTGAAGAAGGATGACGTCGCACCCCTACTCTGCGAACCTCGCATCCAAGGCTTTCCTTTGTTCTGGGACACTCATACCTCCAACATTCCAGAAAAGAATCTTCATTTAGGCACAACTTTGCCCACCCACTGTGCTAACTGCTCTCGCGAGCACCACCACCTGCGCTGATGCAGTGTGAACTGAAGAAATAGGGTCACATTTTATCTATTATTTATCCGTTGGTTTTAATTACGCTTATTTGAGTCGTCGTATTTTTAATTTAATAAACGAGATCGCCTGTGATCTCAAATAATTAGTTATAGATTTGATTTCAAATTAATCGGTTAATTAGTTAGAGTCAATTTAGGATAATTAGTTGCTTTTTCTATTTTTGTAATCTCATCCCTCCTATATAAAGGGATGATAGACTACTTATGTAATCAGTTCAGTTATTTATAAAATTTGAGATTTATCTCAATCCCCGTCTCTCTCTCTCCCCCGCGTGGTCTTCACGTTCTCTCTTCTCCATCCCCTCGTTTTCCTGACGAGCTTCTTCTCTCAACCCTTCCAATTCTTCTACCAAAAAAATACCACCACAAAAAAATTTATTTTCGCCGTCGCCGATACTTTTCTGCATCAATTGGTATCAGAGCATGGCCTACAGATCGTCCTCACGATCTGACGATCCGTGCAGACATTCGCACCGACATGCATCGAGGGACCATCGTTCATCCGAACAAAACGACGAGCCATCGACGCCTACAACAAGGAGACGGAGCGCATGCTACGTGATTTCCAAACCACATTCCACTTCTATTTTCAAGAACTTATGACTGATTTCGCGACTCTACGCGCCGCCCAATCAAAACCTCCAACCACCGAAGCTGCTGTCCCGAGTTTTGACGAAGAAAGCCTCGCTGCGGAGGAAGATCCGGTCGCCGTCCAGGTCGTTTCAGAGGAGAAAAGCGACGACATGCTCGCTGCCAAGGTATTTTCAGACCTACAGAACCCCCCGAAATCGAACTACGCCCCCAGCGACCCCAGCCTCGACGCCACCCCTCCATGCGCCGTCGCCAACCTCCCCTGCAGCACAAACCCCACAACCCCAACCCCCATCCCCGAAGTCCCTGCCCCTGCAACCCAAAATCCCGTACCCCCACCACCCGTCGCTACCGCCCCCACCCCGCCACACCCCCTCCTTACCATCCGAACACCCCCCTCTCTCCCTCGCGCCCGTGCCCGTAACCCCCCCTCCCCTTTCCCCGTGATGCTTTTCCCTCACCGAACCCTAACCTCTCCCCCACCGCTGCCTTTCCCCTCGACACACCGCCAACCATCTTTCTCCTTCCCCCTTTCTCTCCTCGGCTCTCCCTTCCCAGGCCGCAACCCCTGCGCGCCCCATCGCGCCGCCATCCCCTACTCCGCCTCCCTCACCTCGCCCATCCCAGGATCCCCTCCCTCCCGCGCGCTACTCGCTGCGATGCCGCTTCCCCCATCGCCACTACCCCTTCCCCCCAATTCCTCCCTGTCGCCTCGCTCCCCAGATCCCCTCCAAGCCTTCCCGACCTTTCCCGTAGCCATCCAGGCACCCGCGCCACCGCCGAGTCCGGGCCGCAGCCTATGGTTCCCCATCCTAAGCATGCGCCGCCGCCTCTTATCGGGGACGCACAGAACCCTAGCAAGGGGTTTCTCGGCAAGTGGATCCCTAAAATTGAGGGATGAGGGATTGATTTGGAGAATTTGCAAAAACTTACCCCTACAGAAACTCTTTTATTTAAAGGTTGGAGTTGGTGGTAAATTAAGGAGAGATATCTCAAGTGAAGGGGTGGAAAAATTACACTTCAACCCCCTGGAGCGAAAATACTTTAAAAGAAGTGCTGAAAAAAAGAAATTTGGGAGGCTTCCTTATCCTATTAGGACTAGGACCATGGGTTTCCCCTATTTAAAGACCCTATGGCTCCATTCATTAGACACATCTCCTCCTCTCCTCTCATTGTGCTATTGCTTTGCTATGGATTCTCCAAGGGCCATGTTATTCATGCCTCATCAATTTTTCAATCATCACAATGAGGAGACAAAATTCATGAAGACGCCGTCGTTTGCGCCACACATGTTCTTCCACCACGAAGGCCGCATCACCAACGCTCGCGTCGCACGCGTATGGATTCCGCCATTCGCTCCACATCAATTCTTCCAGGGGATGACTGAGAACGCGGATTCGGAATTATCAACCTCCAAGCCTGCAAATCAAGCAATTCGTCGGGAGACGAATTTTTAAAGCGGAGGAGAGTTGATGCAGCGTGAACTGAAGAAATAGGGCCACATTTTATCTATTATTTATCCGTTGGTTTTAATTACGCTTATTTGAGTCGTCGTATTTTTAATTCAATAAACGAGATCGCCTGTGATCTCAAATAATTAGTTATAGATTTGAATTTCAAATTAGTCGGTTAATTAGTTAGAGTCAATTTAGGATAAGTAGTTGCTTTTTCTATTTTTGTAATCTCATCCCTCCTATATAAAGGGATGGTAGACTACTTATGTAATCAGTTCAATTATTTATAAAAATTTGAGATTTATCTCTATCCCCGTCTCTCTCTCCCCCGTGTGGTCTTCACGTTCTCTCTTCTCCATCCCCTCGTTTTCCCGACGAGCTTCTTCTCTCAACCCTTCCAATTCTTCTACCAAAAAAATACCACCACAAAAAAATTATTTTCGCCGTCACCGATTCTTTTCTGCATCATGCGTCTTCCGTTCAGAGACAATCTGCACCTCACCACTCGTTGACTTTTGTTTCCGCCTCCGTCCATACCTCTTCGCATTTTTGTCCCTTCCGTTCAGAACTCCCTTCCTCACTGCAGTTTCGTCCCCCTTGCAAACCCCAATCAACAACCCCTGCTATTGACGGCACTGGCGCTGCCCGGTCCTTACCACTGGATTTACAGCTTGTGCGGCTAACAAGGGAGAGGAGTTGTCAAACTATTGTTGCCAACAAAGGGCCAAAGCCCTTGAGTCTGCCACCACCTTCGCCGGAGAGACCAACAGAGGTGGATCGGAGTGTTGCACAGGGAGAGTTCGAGGGATTACGCCTGCTGGACAAAGCACTCGAAACGGTACAAGCTGAGCCGGATCCACCTTTTTACCCGAAACAGGAGGGGTCTGCCATACGAAAGGAAACCCGATCCGCCCAAAATCTGACTCGGACCCCCATATCCGAATCCAGATCGACCAGCTCCAAAGACCGGCTGTGGGACCCAGGTTTGATGCTCCACCTGATCCGCCCGATCGACAACAAAACAAAGCCCCTCGGTGCCTTGGAAAGGGTTGTCTTCGAAAAACTCCATAGCCATTACATTTTTCGAACGACGCGGAATGCGAATCGAAAGGTCATGCGAGATCTCCTCAACTTTCGCGATCCTCACGATTTTCAAATCATCGCCCTGCTGACGTAGCTCCGCTGCGGGAGAGCTGGCTTCCGACAACCCCGATGGCTGGTACAAAGGCGGCGACGACGACAAAAAGCGAACAACAATCAGGAAAGTCGCATGGCCAATCTGCACACTCACCGGTGGAAGAGGCATCGCAAGACTCTCACGGCATTCCATGAGGACGACGGTGACATTGGGATCGGACCCCGGCAAACCACCATCAGCTAAAATCTTCGTCAGTGTCCGACTTCCCTTAGGGTTGGACCAAGAACTTCCACAGTTCGAGAGAGGAATGTGACTCCCTAAGCTGGGCAACCTGCTTGGTGAACACCACCTCCCCTCCATTTGCAAATCGCAGGTGAAGCTATAGCACGTCGCTCTTCTCCCGCGGATTGAGCAGCCGCTCCACCCGAGTCTTCGTCAGTCCTCGCACGCAACATTTGTTTCTTCCCAGCAAAATGACATCACCTGCGAAACTCTTCCCAAAGATGAGCAGTAATCCATCCCACACGAACCTAATGGATATCGACACGAGCCTATCAGCCACCAAACTCCCATTTCCCCAGCACCTTTTCCAACCACGACTTCCGTAAACGAAACGCCCGGCCTTAACTTCTTATCACCTCCTAGTGGAACCTCCCCGCCATCACACTAGGGCTCGTCTGTCGTCGTCGCGGATACAAACGGGCAGAACGCCTGACGATGACCATCTTCTCCACAACCAAAACAACGCGAAGGCTTCAAGCATTCGGATGCAACATGACCTGCCTCCCCACATCTGAAACATCTTCGACCACGCTTGCGATGAGTAATCGACACCCAGCCTTTTTCCTTCTCTTTGTGCGAGAGCGCAACCTCTCCATCGACCCGCCGCCACGTATGGACTCCCACAACGATCCGCCTACTCGTCGCCTCCCGCCAGTGCCTCTCCCTCCCTCGCCCCCACGCTCCCTCTCCCATTTTCATCCACATCCTTTTGGAGGACAAACACCTTTTCCAGATGAATAGATACCTAACAAGAACATAATATGCAATAACATTATGAAATGCTTAACATTTTACAGTATAATATTTAACGTCACACTACTCCAACATGTTGTACCAAGTCCATGAACCGTGTCAGGGTGTCATGGGAGAGAAACTAAGATAATGAAAATTATTGTTATGTAAATAAAGACCCCAAAGACCAAGAACATCTAGCACATGATCCGAACTCTTTTTATACATAATGCATGCAGTCTCGAAGCCCTCCCGCACAGTGACTAGGGCCTAGGCCGTAGGTATATCATGAGAATACACCTATCCCAACATGTAGTGATTTTTTCAATGATTATTCTGAGGAGCATACCATAGTGTGCATTTTTCTGATATTATTTTATGAAAAATATTTGAAATAATCAACATATCGTACCATCGAGAAATTACATTTTCATATCTTGGCATAGTTTATGGACATACATTATTTACAATAAACCTTGCTCGACATAGTATGCATTGAACATCCTTGGTAAAAATAGCACATAAAGCTGCATACCAAGAGAAATGAGAAAGCTTGGCTGTTGGAAGACAGTTTCAGAGAAATGGTCTCTGATCACTTGTCCTCTACGGTGGTCTCTGGCTCGGCGGTAGTGTGCTTGGCTCAGAAACTTACCTTCCTTTGTATTAGACTCCACCAATATAAAAAGAAGGTTTGTGAAATAGAAGGGCACAGAGAACAATTGCAGAAGATAAGGTTAGCAGATTGGACAACTTGGATGACTACAAAGATCTCTCAGAGCATGGGCTTAGTGAGAGGGCCAACTTCTTGAAAACTATCTCGCTAGAGGATAAGAAACAAGCGACGAAGTGGAAGCAGAGATCGAAACAATCCTAGCTCATTGAGGGTGATGCAAATACAAAATTTTTCCATAGGGTGGCAAGGGGAAGGAGAAGACACAACCTCATCCACTTTGTTGGAGTGAATGGTAGGCGGGTTGAAGGGGATCATGCTATGGGAGTTGCTCTTGTGGATTACTTCAGGGACTTCTCTAGGGGTTCTACTATACGACAATGGAGTTGGTTGGGTGTAGGGGCACATCTCAGTCCGACCAACATGCTAGACACCTTACCCAAAGTGTCACTTTCGAGGAGCTCAAAACTGTTGTTTGGAACTTGATTGCAGACGAAGCATCTGACCTAGATGGTTTCTGTGTATCCTTCTACCGGGAGTTCTGGACCTTCGTGGGAGGGGATGTGCAGGAGGTTGATGAGGAGTTTATGACTCACAATGGTGGTTTTAATCGAGTGAACAAGACACTCATTTTCCTCCTTCCCAAGGAGGTCTCTGAGAGGGCAAAGGATTTTATGTCTATCGCGCTCTCTAATGCAATATGCTTGGTAATTGCGAACATTTTGGCTAATAGACTTAATGTGGTTATGGATCGTCTTATTTCACATGCACAATCGACTTTCATTCTTGGTAGGCAGATATGCGATAATTTGGCAGTGGCTAAGGAGATTATTGCATACTGGAAAAGAAGGAAAAGTAGAGGAATACTTTGGAATGTTGATTTCTCAAAGGCTTATGACACAATTGATTGGAGTTTTCTCTGGGCAGCTCTGGAGGGAAGATGATTTCCTTCAGTCTGGATATCCTGAATGAAGAGATGCGTCAGCACAACTTCCTATTCGGTTCTAGTTAATGGCCGTCCTGAGGGTTTTTTCAACACCAGATAGGGGTTCGACATGTTTGCCCCCTTGCTTCTATACTATTTATTATTGCTGCCGATGTGCTGGCACGCATGGTCGACTGGATTTCAATGCAGGGCTTGACAACTGGTTACGCCTATGGAGACTTTTTTGTTCCTTTACTTCAGTATGCTAATGACACTATTGTGTTCATTGAAGGCGACCGTGTCAAGGCGAGATGTATGACATTGACCATGAAGATCTTTGGTAAATTATCTGGTCTGAATGTGAATCAGGCTAATTCTATGGTCGTCCCCTTTTGCATGTTTGATTATGAGGATGCTGCTTGTGTTGAGGGGTTGGGGACTGAGCGAGGCTCGCTGCCGATCAAATACATCGGTCTTCCTTTAATCTATGGCAAGCTCAGATACAGTGACTGGCTACCTATTATCGAGAAGTTGGAGAAGAAACTATCTAGTTGGAAGGCATCGATTTTATCTAGATGTGGTTGTTTGGTGCTACTAAAGGACATTCTTATGGCGATCCCTATGTTCTTCAAGTCTTCTCGTTTTTTCCAATAGGGATCCACAAATGATTGGAGATGATCGTGCGGATGGTTTTTTAGTCCTTTGGTTAAAACGGGTCTGGGATTCATCTGGTGAACTGGGATACGGTTACCTTACCCAAAGGTGAGGGGGGCCTTGGAGTGGCCCGTCTTGAGACCATGAATAAAGCGCGCTGCTTCGTAAATGGATTTTTAGAATTTGGGGGAGGAACAAGGACCTTTGCTGGAGACTCATTCGTCGAATTTATGGGATGAGAGCAGATGGTGTCGTGCATACTCAACCTTCCTTCTACTCTTCGGCTTTCTGGAAGGGAACCACCACTCTTGTCCCATAGTTACCTATCATGTTCCTCCTGCTTGGTGTTGGTCATTCTTTTACCTTTTGAATGGATGACTGGACTAATGGTGGCATGATGGCAACCTGCTATCCCAGGCTTTTCGCTTTAGCCACCAATTGGGCTGCAACTGTAGCTGACAATTGGGAGAATGGGAATTGGATGCCCTCTTTCTTTGCAAATTTCTCTGAGCAGCATTTGAATGCTTTTATGCATCTCTTGGATTCCCTCGTGCCCGTCGCTGGTCCTGAGGGTGGGGAAGACCACTGGACTTGGAAAGATGGAGATTTTACTGTCAAGCGTGCTTACATGGAGATGCCTACTCCACCACCACCATCTGCTGATTTCATGGTTCATGACTGTCAGTTCTTGTGGAGCCTCAAACTCTCCAGTTGTATTGGTGTTTTTCTCTGGCTCTTGCCTAGAGGATGTATCCTTATCGGAGACCAATGCTTCAAACTTTTCCTAGGCACTTCTCAGCTTTGCTGCTGTGCAACGACGAGGAGACGAGACCACCTTTTTTTTAGTTGTGAGAATACTTCGGGAATTTGGCAAGATTTGGATCTTTCGTAGCTTACCTTTCAGAACTAACAGAGTTTATGGGATTATCTCATGTTGAAGAAAGATCGACCGAATTCATATTTGCTCTTTCCATTAGAGGTTGTCTGGGCGATCTGATTGGCTCGAAATGGAATCATTTTTGCGTCGAATCATTTTTATGTGGAAAATGTAATTATTCATGCCAAAGCTCTTCTTGAGGCTTGGTCTCTGTAAGTTATCCTTTCTCTTATAATAGAATATAACTGGGCGGATATCTTTGCATGTTCCCTCCTTTTTTGACGTCAAAAAATAAAATAAAGTTGCATACCGTAATTCTCTTATAAATATGCTCCACAGACATGTAAATATTCTAAAATAATTGCTATAAAATTTAGAGAATTCCATTTCATTTTTAACCAAAGTAATGTTTGAGCAATACTTACGATACTCAATTAGATCCACCCAAGTCATCAGCTCAAATGGTTGCGATATTGCATGCAAAAAATGACAAAGTTTTCTCTCACTTTAAGTAGAGTTGGCTACATGGATTCTTATCAAATCCATGTGGAAAGATCCGAGTGTTTTTGACAATTGACATTGGTTGTCGACTACTAATGCAACCCTCCTTAAGGGGGGATTTAAGTTGTCGATTACTTAATTCAACCCTCCTCAAGGGGGGATTTAAGCCGTGATCTTTTGGGTGGTTGGCACACTACTCTACTCCAGACAATTAAAGTAGGTGCAACGGTATGGTATGTAGTACAAATAAAATTAATGTATAAAATCTATATATTATATAATATGTATTCTTGGCTACATCAGAAATGAGTATAAATATCTTCTTTGAGCTCCTTTCTACCACTAGCTAATCCATGTGAATTATGTATGAAGATAGTGAATAACATGAAGAATGTACGAAGAATGTGAAGAACATGAAAACACACTAAGAAAGCGAAGAAGATGAAGAACATGTGAAGAACTTGAAAAAACACGAAGAACATAAAGAACATGCAAATAATCTATGAAGAACGAGAAGAACATGATGAACATACAAAGAATGCGAAGAACATGAAGAACACAAGTGCAAGTTTTCTGTATTGTTAAAATAAATAATGCATAATTAGAATCAATAATAAAAAATATGGAACAAGGACGCTCAAGATTTACTTGGAACCCTACTCCATTAGGAGCGAGATGAAACCATGAGAGAAGGCATCATAATGCAAGATAATGCATTATGAATCTCTCAATGAATACAATGGGTGAGGGCTTCTTATATAGTCTCACAGACAGACTAGAATCTTAGTTATATATGATGTGGGACTAAACAAGAGAGCTGGGTAATTTGATCTTGAAGAAACCGATTACCCTTCTATTACACCCTCTAACACTCTCCCTCAAGCTGGAGTTGAGAAAGCTGCAGCTTGCAATAAATGAAAATATACTTAACACATCTTCACTCGATACATCTAAGAGAGACGAGATGAGACCCGCTCAGAGTAGTCGTTGTTGGGAGCACGAGGACGGGTTTGTGACGATAAAGATGTGCCTATGTAGAGTTGTTGTGACGACCAGGACTCGTATGGAGTAGAGTCGTTCTAGAAGAAGCCAGCGTGGAGAGTAGTCACACTAGGAGGAGACCTTTGCGGAAGTAGTCGATACTTGGTGAAGATGATTGATATGTAGTAGTCTGGAGTGTCAATATTCATGTTGTGGATTTACAATAGAAGCTTGGGGCAATCATAGGTATAGTAATCTATATTGAGTTGTTGATGTCGATGCCAACACCAATAATAGAGTGGTTGTCTCTCATATGTAGATCTCGAGAGTTGCATCTCCCATACGTGAACCTTGAGAATAGCCTCTCCCATATCTTACTGGACATGAAGTTGGTTCTTTTATATAAGGACCATGGAGAAGCAAACACTTTTTGAGGAGTGATGAGTAGAAGATGGACACGATAGCAATCCTGTAGATAAATTCTAACTAGATGAATGTGCCTTGCTCTCACTTCACATTTCTCCCATACTTGTCAAAATAAAAATATGTGATGTAAATCGAAAATTGCAACAATGAAAAAAAAAAAGTTCTTGATGGTGGAAATATTTGGTGGAAGGAGAGAAGGCTCGCTGGATGTGAGGAATTTGGGGAAGAAGAATCACGGAGATCACGTCTATGGAGAAGAGAGAGAGAGGGAGAGAGAAGAGATAAATTTCAATTTTTAATCGACTCTGATTTGAATGAATCTTTAGGCTATCATCCCCTTTATATAGGAGGGGTGGGATTACAAAAATAGAAAGCGAATAAATGTTCAAATAATAACTTATCCTAATTGAATCTAAATAGACTCTAACTAATTAACTAACTAACTAACTCATTGCTCTAATTGACTAACAAATTAATTGGAGATCACATGCGATTTCCTTATTAAAAAAATAAAAAATTACAGCAGACTTGATTGAATGAAAATAAATCTAATCCTAATTAAATTAAACTCTAATAAAGGATGAAAAATTGAGCCTGAATTATTTGTTTCACGCTGCATTAACTCTTTGCCACTTCGAAAAATTCATCTCCTGACGAATTGCTTGATTTTCAGGTGCGGTGTCGGATATTTATTCCCGAATTCATTGAATAATTTGCTCCAATTATGTAACCTTTCTTCCTTAATTCAATATTATGTTTGTAGTTCTTCGCAATTGAAGGGCATCTTTGCAAATTTTCTACTTCTTCACTTAAATAAAACTCATAAGATAAGTTCTCCAACTTACCCTTTAGATAAAAACTTTCGGATGGAGGGGCTTCATTGTAATTATTCCAAAATCAACCGCCAATCCCTATTTTCGTGGGATTCGAATTTCGTTGGAGAGGAGCCCCACATTTTCTCCTTCCTCAAATACTCGACGACAGTGGGTTTGAGAAGAGCTCCCACGACGGTGGAAATTTAGGCTTCGATTACGGCTGCGTCGGAACAAACAGGGACAATGGTAGAGCTTGTGGTGCGCGCGAAGGCTGCAACAACATTGGTTGAAGGTCGAGCCATGGTGGTTCGCAAAGTTGGGCTGGCGATCACGATGGTGGGAGATCATCTGCTGGCGGTGGAGCCCGAAGGCCCAAGGGAGGCGGCGATGCTTTGGGTTCCCTAACGATGATGCTAGGTTGGGCGGCAGAGCTTGGGTAGGCGTTGATGGGGGCCATAAAGGGGTTGGCGGCGATGTTGGACTTGGGGAATGGTCAGAGGGGAGGTGGGATTAGGGGGAGGTCGGCGGAGGTGGTGGTGCGACTGTAGGTAGGAGCGGTGAGGCTGGAGTAGCAGGAACTGGTGGTGGTTGCGAGATTGGCGTGTGGGGAAAGAGCTGCAGGAGAAGGGTAGGGTGTGGTTGCGGGGATAGGGGTTTGGAAAGAAGAGGCGGCGGTGCGTGGGTGGCGGAAGGGGTCGGCGAGGGGGTCAGAGGTGTGGAGATGGCGTAGGAGATTTACAAGGGGGTTGCGGGTGTTGGTAGAGTCGATTCCACCGGTTTCGGTTGATCAGAATCATGCTGGACAACAAGCCCATATTGGCTTTGAGGGCAGAAAGGGTGTGCGGTGGGGCTATATTGGTGACAGAAGGGATCAGGAGGGGACTAGCGGTGTGGGGGTGGCATAGGGGACCCGTGAGAGGGCTACAGGTGTCGGTGGAGTCGGTTCCGAAGGCGCAGGTTGGTCGAAATCTTGATGGACAGCAAGCAGAACATTGATGACAGTTTTTTTTGTTTTTCTTCCTCGAAAACCTGGATAATAGTTTCGAGGACGGGAGGTATCGATATGGAAATGCTCAAGGTCCAAAAATCTGCAGCCAACTCCCGTAAATTTGATTGAAATTCGAACAATATGGACATCAACTCTTTGTTGTAGGCTTCGTCGGCTCGCCGTTTACGGATCGTCAGATCGTGAGAACGATCTGAGGGCCATGCTCTGATACCAATTGATGTAACTAAGAAATTTCAATGATAAAAAAATTAATTTTGGCGGTGGTAAAAAATTTGGTAGAAGAATTTTGGAGCAAGGAGAGGACTTTCCAGTTGTGAGAGATTTGGGAAAGAAGCATCACGGAGACCGCATCTGAGGAGAAGGAGAGAGATAAATATGTTTTTGATGCAAATCGAAAAATGCAACGGTGAAAAAAATATTTTTTGATGGTGGAAATATTTGGTGGAAGGAGAGAAGGCTCACCGGATGCTAGGGACTTGGGGAAGAAGAACCACGGAGATTGCATCGAGGGGGAAGAGAGAGAGATGAGATAAATCTCAGTTTTTAATTGACTACGAATTGAATGAATCTTTAGGCTACCATCTCCTTTTTATAGGAGGAGAGGGATTACAAAAATAGAAAGCGAATAAATTTTCAAATCATAACTTATCCTGTTTTACTCTAAATAGACTCTAACCAACTGAGTCATTAATCTAATTGACTAACCAATTAATTGGAGATCACATACGATCTCGTTATTTAAAAAAATAAATTACAACGGGCTCGATTGAATGGAAATAAATCTAACCTTAATTAAATCAAGCTTTAATTAAGGACAGAAAATTGAGCTCGAATTATTTGTTCCATGCTGCATCAATATGGAGGACCAAGTTGGGAGAAACAATGAAGAACATGCAATTTTTCTCTTTTTTAAGCCAAACCCCCTTTTTTAAGGGATATTTACACCCATAACCCTGAGTAGTTCCATAATTACCTCAGAAACCCTGTAAAAATACGAATTTACACTTGAGACCTTGAATAGTGCTTAACTCTTACGTTCATAACCCCGTGTTAACTTCAACTAAATTTTCCGTTAACTTTGACGGTATCTTTTAAGCATTTTACAATTTATTTTATTTAGGAATGGCCCCTATATTTTATTTAGGAATGGCCCCTCCCCTTCTTCCCCATCCCCTTCTTCTCTCAACCTCTGCACCAGCTTCGGCCAAAGCCCCTCCTCCGGCCGACCAACCACCTGAAATCGGGAAGCCCCCCATCACCGACACCACCGCCTGGGAAGCCCCCCCGCTTGGAACCTCGAACTTCCGCTCTCGGCCAAAGCCACCTCCACCTTCGTCTTCAGCCAAAGCCCCCCCTCCCGCCTAGAACCTGCACCCCGTGCTCCCCCCGGAACCTCCGCCTTCATCTCTCGGTAGCCCCCTCTCCCTTAGAACCTCCGCCTTAGTCTTCGGCCAGAGCCCCCCCTCCCGCCTGGAACCTGCACCCCCCCGGAACATCCGCCTTCGTCTTCGGCCAAAACCCCCCCTCCCGCCTGGAACGTGCACCCTGCTTTCGTCTTCGGCCAAAGCTCCCCCCACCCGCCTGGAACGTGCACCGTGCTCTCAGCCAATGAGATCCATCGCCACCTCTCTCTCTCTCTCACTCAGATCGCCCTCAATCTCACAAATCTTATCTCCTCCCAATCAAACACCAATCCCCTCGATTTCTCAAACCTCGTCAAATCCCCGGCGTCGCACCTTCCATCTCTCTGGACGATCATTCCATACATATATATCCCTTGCCACCGCTCCTCTTGAAACCCATCCATCGACAACCCATCAACATAGGAGGAGCATCTCCATAAGGTGGTGACAGACGACCGCATCTCCTTCCGCTGCAACGAGATCCGACGCGCACAACACTGTCGCAGCATCCCCGCATATCTTCTCTGACACCAACTATGGGACCTTGCTACTCTGCCTTGCACATCCCAGTCGGACCGCATCTCCTCCACCTTCGCTCCTCACACGCCGCCACGTATCCCAGCCATGGGACCTTGCTACTCCGTTTTTCATATCCCAGCTGGATCGCTCCTCCTCTACCTTCGTTCCACCACGCCAGCCGTCTCGCTCCATCGAGCACAGAGCCTGAGCCCCCCCCCCCCCCCCCCCCCCCCCCCCCCCCGAACCTCCACCTTCGTCATTGGCCACCCTCCCGCCTGGAACCTTTACCCCGAGCTCGGCCAAACCCCTCCCCCCTCCCCAGAACCTCCGCCTTCGTCTTTGGCCACCCTCCTGCCTGGAACCTGTACCCCGAGCCTTCGTCTTTGGCCACCCTCCTGCCCGGATCACCCCCTTGTGCGTTGGAGGAGAGGGGTTATTTTCTTTTTAGTTTTCATTTATTCCTTACCGTTGGATTGATGTTAGGTCAGATTAACTCAATAGTTGGTTAGGATTAACAGTTGAAAACTAACAGAAGGTTATGGATGTGAAACAGAGTAATATTCAGGGGTTCTCATGTAATTCGTGACTATATTGGGTACCTGGGGTAATTATGGAACTACTCAGGGTTATGGGTGTAAATATCCCTTTTTTAAAAGTCATATTCCTTTTTTGTCTCTCTTTCCTTTTTTTCAATCGACATTTCCCTATGGTTTTCGCAATCGACCCTCTCAATTTTTACTACCAAACTGACCCATATCAGAACATTAGCAGCCCCCTTTTTTCAGTAGCAATGGGCCTGATGGGCCTTTTATGAAATATGGAGAAGTCCGTATTTAGGATCACCCCCGGTATTTCTTCTCATGCTAGGGTTTCTCTTTGGTGGAAGAAACCCAAGGTTGCAGAAGTCGATAGTTGGTACTTGATTGGCGGGGTCACCGACGAAGGACTAATCAATAATCGAACGACGGATCAGATTTAGTCGACTTTTTAGTTGGTTTTAAAATTTTTAAATATTTTAAAAATATAAACCAATTCTTATACATACATTCGTATAAATTTGCATAGATTTAAACATTTAATACTGTAATACATTCATAAAAACACAACAAGAATAATACACCTATTACAAAATTTAACATTCATAAAATTTAACATCATAAGTATACTAGCCAATATCATCATCACTAAATGAATAGCATACAAAAACAAATCAGCATTATGTAGATGTTTATAGTAAGCAATGGCATTAACAAAAATACAAAACTGAATAGTATAAACTATTGATATGCCTTAGAATCCTAACCATATGATGTCCCTTCTGTCGCCATGGACCTTTGATTTTTTATTTTGGCATGCTGTTCTATTTACAACATAAATTAAATATACAACATGATCGCATGTTTTTTTAAAGACTGTTTTTAAATGGTTTAAATTATGCATGGATGACTTCTGCAACCTTGATAAAGCATAAAAACTAATAGGAGCACAAACCTCTCAAACATCATCGGATTTGGTGTATAACATATTCTTTTTCTACTCAAACCATTGGATACATAGTGATGCAACAGTGGTGGGAAGATGAATGACCGCAATAGCTCATATTTTGTTGCTACCAAGTAACTATGGATTATGGATGAAGATGATACCCACAAAGCTAGGCCTTTGTCGCCTAATTCAAAATTTTGGTAATGGTTTCTGTTTTAAGGAAATCTTTTCTACATTGTGGCTCCAATTGTAGAATTGTGTTGAAGGATTTTTATAGCCAGGTTTTCCTTCTTGTCCTCATCCCATCTAGTATTGATTTTGCAATCGGATCACATGTTCCAAGGAGAGTATATTATTACTAATTTCTTTCTGCAATATTTATAGGACTATGATAATATGTGTGTCGATGACTGTTGCCTTCCTCATCATGGAAGACGCACAAACTCGGCGCTTGTTGAGCCAGATAAGGATTTGATTTGTTTTTAATGTCGAGCTCTGATGATTTTACAAGTTAAGCCTCTATAAAGTAGAGTATCTTTACTAAGTAAACCATGTAATATATATCTATATCTCTATATATAGAGAGAGAGGGTGGGGGGGATGGGGAGGCTGCTCCACGGAGCATTTTCTCCCAAATTTTTATTTTTTTTGTGAAATTTCACCATGTGTGTGTATGGGGTTTTGCCTTCTCAGATACCTGGCCACATATCATGCTTGAACTCAGAGTGAAATAAGCTTTGCTCATGCTTAATGGTTTTTTCTAAACATGTCATTCTTTCAACCTCTCTGCCATACTTCTGTGTTTTGGAAGGGATTATGCTCTGTTCTACCCAAGCTTCCCTTATTTTTCTGCCCAGTACTCGGAGATGGGTGTTCCTTTGCTTTTTGGACGGATGATTGGATACATAGTGGGACTCTTGCCACTTGCTTCCCACATTTATTTGCACTGGCGGCAGACCGAGAAGCTCTTGTTTCGGAAGTTTGGGAGGATGGTTCGTGGTTTCCGACCTTCCACACGGACTTCTAGGAACAATGCGTCCAAGATTTTATTGAGCTTATGGAGGCCATAAGCATACTGGAGGGCCCGACAGAGGTCGAGGACCATTTGGTGTAGAGAGATGGTGACTTTATGATGTAGGTGTGCCGACAAATCTATATGGACAGACTGCCTCCTTTACCTGATGACTTGATTCGAGATTGGAGGTTTATTTGGGATATGAAAATCCCGACACGACTCAGTTTTTTATGGCTACTGTGACACGGTAGAATCCTGATTAGGGATAAATGGGTCAAACATTTCTCGGACGACGATAATTGTTGTTCTCTATGCGAGGCATAGGTGGAGACAATTGACCATCTTTTTTTTTGCATGTGAGACAGCAAAGGACACATGGATAGAGATGCACACTCATTGGTTGAACATCGGCAACCTCATAGGGTGCTTGGAGTTGCTTTTCAACCCTCCGTTCCGTCTAAACACAGTTGTTACCATTTGCGGCACTTTGGCTGCTGCGTAATGATGTTATATCTCGGTTTAGAGCGTATTATGTTGAAAATATACTCCACTTGGCAAAGACTTTGCTCGAGTCTTGGCTTGTGTAATATTCACAACCTCTTTTAATTAATCAACTTGGGGGCAGACACCTTTGCATGTTTCCGCTTTTTTTGCCTCGAAAGAATACTGCCACAATCAGTTGTCATTATCACTATTATCTGATCAAGGAAATGATCGACCTTCCTTACATATTGCCGAGATCTCATTGTACATATTTTGCATATTTCTGCCTTAGCAGAGAAGTGCGTGGCATATCAGCCTAACCGATATCTTCTGAGTCATATTGTTTGCAACGACATTCGATATGAAGTACTTTCAGCAGGCAAATAACTGTATGCTACATGCATCATTTCAGAACTTAGTGGTCAAATCATGATCAATCTTGCACTAGTGTCTTGTCCAGATAAATTGTCGCAGATAGTATATTATTTTTATTTGTACTGTACTGTACTGTAGACTACCCTCTGCATTAACCATGTCATAAACTTCTGCATATTCACTTCTTCTGTACGCATTTGGACCTCTATGTTGATAAAATAGGTTGCACTCGCCGTCTGCAGTCTTTTTCATATTTTTAAGTGTCTTCTTGTCCTGAAGAATTGGTCGAATGTCAACCAACTTGTGTTACTTCTTCATTACATCTCGAGTAGTATAAGCAGATCTTTTGTAATATTCCTTTACAACAACATCTGAACCTTTGAATCCATGCATCTAATCTTTGTTTGCTTATGTACCTATGGAATCTCATTCAGAAAAAAAGATTCTGCACTAATGCACCTCCTCTTTTGAGGTATGGAGGCTCCAGGATGATCATTTATGCACACGACATGTTGCGCGTCGGTTGTCTGTCGATCATCTGACAGGTAATTGCTCTACATAAAAGTTTCTAGTTTCTAAGTGCCGTCTGTTTTACTAGTGTTATTTTCTATACCTATATTGCTGTCAAATTAGCGTACCATTATTCTCCTTGTGAATATAAATCATATGTAGATCAGTGGATCTGTATATCACCTGAAGTGCAGTCCTATAATCTACCAAAAACCATAAATTGGCACATGACCACCAATGCACAACTAAGCCCGACTTGAGCAGTCGTGTTGTCGTCTGCATAGCATTCCTGCAGTATATTCTGCATCCACATTCTCGAACTGTTCGGTCTTTTAGCATTCTTAAAAAGAGAGTAATGTCGATATGATGTTGAACAGTCGATGGTTGATCGTCGTCGAATGTCCAAAGAGTTAACAGCGAACATGTCCGCACATTCAGCTAGCCACTCATATACATATTCCCATCCTAACTTTGCTTTGTCTCCCCATCCTGAATACGGATGATAGGCGTCTTAGTGATATACTCAGGATGAAATCGGTATCAGAAGTTAACCGGCGATTTGTCGGTGAGTGTACTTGATACCTTTAAAACTTGATCGTTCCCGCCTTTTGAATTCGCTGATGGGTACATGCTTGTGGGGAAAACCGGGAAGTAATGTGAAGAAATCCCTCTCTTAGTTTAATTGTGTTCTTTTCCCATTATTTTTTTTCGAGTTAAAAATTGATTAATGATTGCTTTCCAATGCATAAACACTCCCTTAATCATCTCCGGTAGGATCTAATCGTTGCTGCTAATTAATCCAACATGGATATTCCTAAAGCGATTGTTCGGTGGTGCTCGTTATTGTAAAAAAACAGTTACATTGCAACGATTGCATCAAAGGAAACCAGAGTAGCATAAAGTTCTTAATACATGCCAGCAAGTAGAAGCCTGCACATCTGCAGGGACGAAAGCAAAAAGTTTACAACAACAACAAGAACAAAGCCTTTTTCCACAATTAAGTAGGGTCAGCTACATGGATTCTTCGCCTCCATTCAGATCTATTTTGGGTCAATCCCGGGCTATATCCACAAAACAAAAATCCCTTCGTATGGAAAGCAAAAAGTTTACTAATAGCTAAATTTAAAGTTATGCCCAAGGCAAAAAAATACCATCAGAAAGAGCCATCTAAGATAGCCATTCTCATCAGAGGCTAACACAAATCGAGAACTTGGTGTCTGTTGATCCTTTAGAGCGGTAGGACGGTATGAACTCCTTCGATCGATCTAAGGGGTTGTTCATTTGAGGCCTCCAATTTCTTATCCCTTTATATCCGATCAATGTTTTGGTTTTGGAGTCAAAATGATGAATAATGTTTCCCTCACTATTCCTCCATTATATACTTCTCTCGTCAAAAAAATAATATGAATAATTACCACTTATCAAATAATCTTATCTAACATAATCCCATTATCCCTCATATTCTCCCTCCTACCGAAAAAGAATAACAAATAACTACCACTTATCCATCATTATTCCTCTTTATCTCCCTCCAACCGAACAGAAATAATGTCTTATCCCCCATCCCTTTCCCTTATTCCACTATCGAACGGCCCCTTGGGGCGTGTTTGGTACGCGGGTTAGGGAGGGTTAAATTGATCGGGGTAACTCATTTTTGTGTTTTGGTGTTTGGATAAGGGTTAAGCTGGAGGGTGGGTTTGTTGTGATATAATTGTATTGAAGTTTGAAAAAGTGTGTAGTTATTGTGATGTGATTGCATTGGAGTTTGGAAAAATGAGTAGTTATTGTGATGTGATTGTATTGAAGTTTGGAAAAGTGAGTAGAAGTTGAGTAGTTTATGATTTTTAGATGATATGATGGTATAATATATTATTTTTTGATGGAATAGATGAAAGAAAATTAATTTATTTAATATTTAAATAAAGAATAGATAGTGGGTCCCACAAGAAAGAGAAAATGGGGGATTTTTGGAGGGTAAACCCACCCCAAGGGGAGGTAAACCCCCAGCCGAACAACACCTTAGGCTAGTGTGGCATGGCTCTACAAAGAGCATACATAATATGACGCACAACAAATATACAGTTTCACATACATCAAAACCAACTTGTCATAAACACCCTCCAATATCTTATCATTTAACTACTAAAGATCCAATATAAAAAATAGAGTAGAAAATATTAGTCATAAAATGTTGGACATATATGCGAAAGACTTTTATCTCAATTTCACGCCACATCAGTTCTTGATGGTCACACTATGTCAAGCTTCTTTTTGACAACTGTTTTGGTTAATGGCCTATCCGAGTATTCTTCTCTACCGTCTCGTTTTGTTGATTATCATGGCATGATAGCTTTCATCGTCAAGACTACATCGATCTCCACGGGAGAGATCTACAAAATCCTTTTGCCATCATGGAGTTCTTTGTATATTGAAAATATTGTGTGATTCGTGGATTTAGTTTTAGATATCGATTATTTTCACAATGCATGAAGTGATTTAATCATGCTAAGTTTTTTATTTTTATTCACACTATTCCAAATAATATGATTAATTTGTATTATTTTTCTACAAAAGCTTAGCCATGTCTTGCTTCAAAATATACCGATAATCATAATATGTTCATTTTTTGGTCAATAATATTCTCTTTAGTAGGCCTCGTATGATTATTTTATATTTACATATTTCTTTCATCCCCATGTAAAAAGAGCAAATTTAGATTGTAAAATAAATACAATAACAATATAATTTAAGTATTTTTATGCATTATATATTATCTACTTAATATTTTCCTTAATCTTAATTTTTTTCCTTAGCTTGGTAATTATGTCAAGAGATATTTGTATCTCTACCAAGAGGTTAAACAATATTTAATCATCATTTATATTTATTGAATAAAATGCAAAAAAAATTGAATTAATTCTCTTCACCAAATGTTTTTGAATCTAGTAATGGATTCTTCCATCAACAATTTAAATTGACGGAGCAAAATTTTTTCAATGCTGTTACAACAACTACCTTAAAGATATGCTTATCCAGTTAGAGGAAAAAATCTCTCTTGATATATGTTTAGGTAATAGAGACCCAAAAAATGGACTTCAAAGTACCTTTAAAACAAATTACCTTTTTTTGTTGAGCTCAGTGGTATTTTTAATGGTGATGTCCAATAACATTGATAAAAATAATAGATAACTCTATTCTAATTCTATGTTTGTGAATAATAGAGTTTTTTTATTGTGAAAAATGTAATGCGATGATTTTATAGACCCCTACTACTAATATGTCATCCAAGCTAAATTACAAATACTTGAAGGAATACTAAGTTACATAATTGTCTATGTGTATTACCACCTGATCAATTCTGTTGTAAGTGTCTTCCCGAAGAAGGAGAAGTTGCATGAATCAAAATGTTTCATTCAAGTTAAGCGAAAACCGTGGTTGTTGTCATGCAAAGGGTTTTACATGTAGAAATAAAAAGAAGGGGTTGTACATGCAAAATTTGGGAAAATGCCATGTGAATAAAGAAGATAAACAAGCCTTGTTCGTAGATTTATGCATAATTGCATAGTTGAGTCGAGGGGTGCTGGACTCGACTAGCATTAAGCAGTCAATGGTATGTTGACCTACTAGTTGGTGATTTTTTGGGGTTGTTTTTTTTAATCCTTTTTCCTTTTTTAAAAGCAAACTTAATCTAAGATGCTTAATATTCAAATGCAACTCAATTGTTCCTTTTATTTCGTTACAATGGAACAAAAAATGTTCAGATTTATATAAACATATTAGAATATAAAAAATTATATATATATATATATATATATAATTTAAAAATAAAATACTTGATAAAGTTCGACTAAATTTGACTAATTGTCCAACTATCGATTAATCATTAGTCATTAAAGGCCGATCGAGTATTAACTACTAACTTTTGTAACCTTAGCTCTAAGATACTAACTTTGGCAAACTCAGCTCTAAGATACTCGGATATTTCACCAAATTTACATATACAAAAACATGCACACATTAGTGACGGCTCAAATGTGCCCATCCATCTCCCTTTCATTCATATATCAATGTATAATGTATTTAGAAATGTAGTGATTATGGAATTGGGGGCGAGGTTATGGTTGTGTCCAAATTAGAAAGCCAACTTTTTTGAAATCCAAATGACTGCCCAAAGTGGGGGCAAACCGGTTAGGATTCAAGATGATGGTCCTTTTAGTGCAAAGTGACTCCGACGTGCATGTAAACTCAACTCAAATCCTAATTGTCTTTTCCCATTTGTTAAAAAAAGGAAAAAAAGTGGTAATTGTTGGCAACGACGTGTAATTTAACTGTGTCCCTCTGAGATATTGCAATTTTAGTTATGTCCATTCTTTTTTGGTAATATCAGTTGTGCCCCTAACTTCTTGCCATTCTATAACTTGTGCCCCTCCGTTACTTTAGCCGCCAGTAATTTGAACTTAACCATGGTTTTCTCAAATCATGGTATAGTTAAGAGAGGCATATCCGGAAAAAAAAAGATGACATCCCCTTTTCACTCTTCCTTCCTCCTCCTCACCCTCCAACCCATCCTCCTCCTACCACCACCTCCTCCATCTCCTTCTCCTCCATCATTCACCATCAACATCAGCATGTCGACGACAAGACCGCGGGTTCTCGACGACGATACCGACCACCTCTTCCTTCATCCCCTTCCTCTCCAGGTTCTTGACAACTGCAACAGAGGGGAGGAGTTCGGCGGATTGTGCAGGAGGGGCTGGATTGGGAGGTGGTGGTGGTTGGTGGAGGAAAGGAGGGGTAGGATGGGGAGGAGGAGGGTGGAAGAGGTGGGGGAAGGGGGGAGGCGTAGGGACAGTGGTGGCAGAGGGAGAAGTTCGGGGTAGGGGGAGGAGACCGGGTAAGGGGAGGTGCAGGGGGAGGCGCGGCGAGGGCAGAAGCTCATGATAGAGGGGTGGGGGGGGGGGCGACCTGGGGCCGGGGATGGGGGGAGGCAGGGGGAGGGGGAGGCACGGGGGTGGTGGGGGCAGGTGGAGAAGATCCGGGGGTGGGGGGGGGTGGAGGAAGGGTTGGTGGAGACACGGGGGCAGCAGGGGCAGGGGGGGTTGACCTGAGGGAGGTGCTCGGGCGGCAGGGGGCAGAGAGGAGAAGCTCAAGGCAGAGGAGGCGACGCAGGGGCGGGGCGGAGGGCGCACCTGGGGGCAGGGGAGGAGACGGTAGAGGAGCAGGTGGGGAGGAGGAAGAGAAGGGGAAGAAGAGGAAGAGGATGAGGAAGGAGGAAGAAAAGGATGAGAAAATGACCTTTTCAGCTTTTATTTTTAATTTAATTCCCGTTATGTCGCAAAGTCCGTTTGCTTTGGGAATGAACGACAACTAACCTGAGAAGCACAAGTGATAGAAAGGCAAGAAGTTTGGGGGCACAACTGATATTACAATAAAGGGAGGGGCATAACTGAAATTATAATATCTCAGAGGGACACAACTGATAAAAATCCTTATATAAAAGTCCATGAACTATACATTCAGTTTTAATGCTGTACCTTAATTTTAAAAAATAATGATGTGGTACTTAACCTTTAATATTTGTTCCAATATGATCCGTGATGTTCGCGTTGATTTTCTATCCTTAAGTCACATTATTTATTACAGATCGAGTATCACGCTGGTACTTTTAAAAGTTTGAATACCACATTGAAATCGGGTATACAAAAATGGGCAAATTGCAAAAAAGTCCCTATTTTCTCATCGCTTTTCATTTAGGTTCTTTATTTTTGAGGTGTAGTATGAGGGAGCTAATCTTTTTTTTATAAATATCAAATGCAACATTTTCTAAGCTTTTGTAACTTTTTATCAATAACAATACACCATAAATCCCAAAGTTCTGTTTCGTTTGAAATATAAAGACCATAATTAAGAGAGGAGACCTTTTTTGTTTTAATTTATCCAAAAATGTATTGCACTGAAGTTGTCATGAGGAGATTGCATAGTTGCCCGGATCAATAAATCAAATCAATTAATCGGTTTATATTCCACCCCTTCACAATTCTATTTTTTTTGGCAAAAATTGAATTCAAACTTAAATTAAGTTATAATCATTTTTATGCAATTTTTGAAGTACATGCAATGGATTTCAATAAATTTTGGCCATCATATATTATCTAAATTAAATTGATTGTTGTTCTTCTCGGCTTTGATGAGAGCTTCCTCACGAGCCTCTTAACAAACATAGAATTGTCATCAATGCTCTTTGATGGCTGCTACCAAAAGAGGAAAATAGGACGTTGTGGCGTCGTCATCGGAGGGAGAAGGTGATTCGAGGTGGAGGCAGGAGAGGGCTCCCAACTTCTATGATGACAAGCTTCGAGGGCAATGTGCTCCATAAGGGCAAATGTTTTGATCTTTACACTTCCACTACCCACATCATGTTCCTAGGTTCGCTCATCTCGCTGCATACAAGCCATCCTTATGCTCTCCAAGCTTAAGAACCATGCTAGCTTAAGAACCACAATCTATGCATCATTCTCCCCTCCCAACCCTGCTCCAAGTACTGCAAGCGCCACTCCCCACACGCTTCCATCTACTCTCCCAGCTTGACCAACCCAATTGTTGCAAGTTGTGCATGTTGAAAAAAATAGACACAATCAATGATCACAAAAGTAGATGAAGAAGAAAATACGCTTATATAACAGTGATAAATCACCTCTCACGATCTATGGAGAAGAAAAACCAATATACAACAACACCAAGAGAGGGAGAGAGAGGGAGAGAAGAGAGGATAAGAAAAGGATATACACGCTTATATTTGTTTGTGTTTTATCCCTTCTGTGCTGGCCACGAAAGAAGAAATCCCACTATTTATCATATACCCATTTTTTTGAATAATGCGAATTCATTGCCTCACGATCTCTTGTCGGCGTTAAAAAATTGCTTCAATGTTAGTTGTTAATGGTAAATCGCCATGCACTCAACTACCAATGAAACACGTGAAGAAGAAGATATATGATATAACAAGAAGAAGATATATGATACAACAATGGTTGATCACTTCTCATATCCATTAGAGAAGAAAAATCACAATTGAACAACAACAAGAGGGAGAGAAAAAAGTAAGAGATGAGGAATGGAAAGGTTTTAATAATTTTCTTCTCTACTTGTTCTAAGAGATGATGACCAATGTTATATAGTGTATATTCTTCTTTAGGTGATCCCATGATAGTTGATTGTGTGTTCATTTTCCCCACCGCTCCCTTCCTACCTTGATCCCAAGCTTAGCAATCTCCAAGCACCACAAGTTCTCATACCTAGCTAGTCTTACTCGAGCACTACAAGATCCCCTTCCCAAGCTCCCCCACTTCCAAGCATCCCAAGCTTTGCACCCCCCTTTCTTTCGACCTTCCAACATCCCTTATCTCTCCATATCTTGCTATGAGAGTCTCCATCTCTCTCGAGCTCAGTGCACAAAACAAGTTACAACATTACGAGGATGTAGGGTATGATCCCACCGGCAAGATTATAAGTAGGGGAACAAGGTAAGCACAGGGAAGAAGAAGAAGAGTACAACGTCTCAGGCTTAGGCCTCTAGATCATTATCAAAGAAAATTAGCTCTGACAACGTGTTGAGCTCGTGCCCGCTTGGACTTGTTGTCAGAACAACAACAACAACAACAATGACAACAACAACAACAACAACAAAGCCTTTTCCCACAGTTAAGTAGGGTCAGCTACATGGATTCTTCGCCTCCATTCAGATCTATCTTGGTTCAATCTCGGGATTATATCCAAAAAACTAAGATCCCTTCATATAGTCTCTTTCCAACACTTCTTAGGTCGTCCAGACCCTCTCTTAGCCGGCTCAACATCCCAACACTCGCATCTCCTAACTGCTGTATCAGCTGACCTTCTTTGCAAATGACCAAACCATCTTAAGAGATTTTCTCGCATCTTATCCTCGATCGGAACTACACCAACTTTCTATTTGATTGCATCATTCCGAATCCGATCTCTACGTGTGTGTATGTCCTCATATCTACCTTAGCATTTTCATTTCTGCTACATCCATTCTATGCACATGTCTATGGTTCACATGTCAACATTCAGATCCATAGAGCATAGCAGGTTTCATAGCTGCTTTGTAAAACTTTCCTTCATTTTTTAAAGGAATTTTCTTATCACAAAGAACAATAGAGGCTCCTCTCCACTTTAGCCAGCCTGCATTTATTCTATTGGTAACATCTCCATCATATTGCAAAATAGATCCCAGACATCTAAAAGAATCTCTCTTTCAAATGTTATCGTCACAAATCTTCACTTCGATTCCTTCACCATTGCTTCCATCAAAGGTGCACTCCATATATTCCATCTTAGCCCTACTTATGCGAAATCCTTTAGTCTCCAATGCATGTCTTCAGACCTCAAGCTTCTCATTTTCTCCATCTCTAGTCTCGTCAACCAACATAATATCATCGACAAATAACATACACCAAGGTAATTCATCCTGAATGTGACTTGTCAACTCGTCCATAATCAAAGTAAAAAGAAATGGATTCAAAGCTGAACCTTGATGTAAACCAATGTTGATGTCAAAATAGCCAGTCTTCCCAGACGGGGTCCTTACACAAGATAAAACCCTATCATACATATCCTTTATGAGGTTAATGTATAGGACATGTACTTATCTCTTCTCCAAAACTCTCAATATCTCCTGTGGGTCAGAATCATAAGCCTTCTCTAAATCAATAAAGATCATATGGAGGTTCTTCCTTTTAGCTCAATAAATCTCCATTGTTCTCCTCAACAAATGAGTGGCTTCAATAGTTGAGCGACATGACATGAATCCGAATTGGTTTTCTTTCACTTTGGAAACTTGCCTCGACCTTCTTTTGATCACACGTTTCCAAATTTTCATAGTGTGACTCATCAGCTTGGACCTGTTGACAACCACCAAAAATACTTACGTTGGGCCCGATTGGACCCAAGTTGTCAAGTACTAATCCCCACTACTCATACTCACACTTCATGAGTGAAACTTTGTTGTTGTGTGTCACAAAGGGAGAATAAAAATAGAATGTAACAGAATATTAAATATTCTAACTTTTGATATGAACAATTAGGTCTCTTTTAGTATGTGTATTTGGTTAGATTAATTCAAAAATGATCAAATTAGTAGAGTGAGTTGACAATATGTATGTATGTAAGTATGTGTGTGTGTGTGTGTATATATATATATATTCAAGAGAGCATGGAAGGTGATGTAATTTCAAAGATTATAAGGATTGTGAAGTAGACAACATTACCATCATGGGTGTAGTAACACCATTAAAATATGATGAGTGGTTCACATGGTTGGAGGTCCAATCAACATAAAGTGATGGGCAAGCTCTTGTTGGGATTTGTAGCACCATCAGCACGTATGGTATGGACCATAATAATAAAGGAAAGATCCTTTTCCTTGGGAATGCATGTGATGATGACCACATTCACATGGGCACATCCGACCAAAATATTTGGTGTGGTGGGGGCCTTAGTAAGAATCTAAAGAGTCAATGCAAAGGAATCTAAGCCCATGATGTGTCCAAAACCCATTGGTCCAATTCATCCAACTACATGCTATTTTCTCACATTGGTTACCCCCATTAATTGGGATCAACATTTGAATTTCATACCCTAACATATATATGACGTTTGGAGGACACTTCACTAGATTGGTTGCCCTTGAATTTCACTCTAAACCATAAACCCTAGAATTTCATCCCCCAACATATATTTACATTTGGGGGATCTACTTGATTCCCCTCACTAGATTAGTTGTCATTGAGATTCACTCTAGACCATGAATCCTAAAATCAGCTCTGGATGAAATTCAACTTAGAACACACTGCAATTGTTTGGTGATAGAACAGTGCGCCTGATGCCCTAGGTACATGGTTCAGATTCCTTCTTCCATATTTACCTACTCATAAGAATAGTTTAACTTAGGTAAAAAAGTAGCTAATTGAAATCCATTAACTATGGGATCAAATCTTAATGCTATGAGTGGAAACAAAATAGACATCATTGTAGTTATGCAATCGTCCATCGAAGATCCAAGAGAAGAGGTTATCGGGACAATCAATCACTCTTTTATGAACGAGTTTTGCCTGGTAATGATGCACATCCAATCGATAACTCTGTGTTGAAGATCGTAAAGATAACTATCTAGCAGTAAAAATGGTACATTTCATGGCAAAACTTGAAATCATCTGATTTATTACCCCAAATAACCTTCTCCTTTGGATCTTCAATAGACATTTGAGATAAGCAAAACATGCTATGTTATGTCTCCACTCATGTATTTTATACAATAGAGATACTTATTAACCCAAAAATGGTGAAGCCTTCTCCCACTATAAGTAGGGTTGGCATTATGGATTCTTGCTCAAATCCATGTCGAAAGATTCGACTATTTTTTACGTTGACCGTCGACTACCTAACGCAATCCTCATAAAGGGGGATTTGAACTATGGTTGTTCGGGTGATAGGCACACTGCACTACTACCAGAACATTTAAGTGGGTGCACGGATACTTATTTACCCAATCTTATATAATTGTATATTTAGTATTTTTTTGTGTATACTTTTTCTTTTGTTTTCTTTCAAAAGACAATCCAGTTATAATCCAAAGATGGTATCTATTTTTTTAATAAAGAAAAGCATCATTTTACTAGATGTTAAATTTCTCCATCTAGAAAAAGAATCTATATCAACCTATGTCTGTCAGTATCATATAATACAAAAAGCAGTCTATATAATATTATTGGTATAAATAGCCGTATGAATTGGTACATATACTCGTACTATTTGCAAGTGGTTTTCCTCCCAACAAAGGGATCTTACAATGGTTTTTAATTGGCACACATTTCAATGTTATTCCTATTCTTTTTTAAAAAAAAATCAGATCTGAGTCAGAAGCATTTATGAGTAGGTATTTCAAAAATGAAAACCATTGTCGAGTAGAGATATTATTTCGTATAGGATATAGAGTACACAAGTTATGTTTTTTTTGTAACTTTAAGTGAAATTTACAAAATAAAGGATATTTTTTATAAGTGCAAACTTTTTTATGTAATGCATAATACTCATAGATTCTTTGTATACCCAAACGGAAGCATTTATAACTATAGAAATCCATTTATATTTTGTTGATATTATTTGAATCCTAATTTTGGGATTCGTCTAAATCATAATTGATTACATGGTTCCTTCCAATTTTGATTATTTCCTAACATGTCTGTTCTTCTCATTGGGGGGTGATATTCCTATTTCAAGAGATTTATGAAATATGCTTGTTTAGGATTTGAGAACCTATCTATTTATGGAGATTTGTATGAATGTGGTACTATATAAACCTCATGAGGTTAGTGTTTCAAATAATCTCTCTATAATCCAGTTCTTCCACCATGTTGGGAGATATCCACTGTCGCCACGAAGGATGTAGCCTAATAATGGGAGAACCTTGCAAATGTGTGTCATCGTGCTTGCTTGTTTGATTGTTTGTGCGTGGTCGCTTCCACGGTTCACAACATATATCTTGTAGAAATATTAAATAACACTACAATAAAATAAGTCTGTAACGATGCTTTTCTAATATTTTTCTCAATGTGTCATATGTTTTTTTCGATGTGAATTTATTTTTTATACTTCAAATTTGCGATGAATGCCATATCCGTTGCTATATTATTGTTGATGGTCTATATAATAATGCTTATCTTATGCTATTTTTAAAACTTAACCTAATTGCCATTAAATTTTTAGAGTAAAATTTAGCGAGTTAAAGATTTGAAAAATAGAAATGAATAAGCGCGAAGTCGCTAATGTACGACAATGGATATGCCATTTGTTGCTAATTTCAAGTATAAAAATAATTTCGCAATGAATCATGTCATCACCATCTATTCAAGAACAAACGTTAAAAATCCATCGCTATAGACCCATTTTTTCACAATGTAAATTTATCATAAATTTAGGCAGTTTGCCTACTCTAATTTATCAAACATGAGGTTGCATAAACACATGTGCTTAGTTTCAAATGATAATTATTGCTTACATTAAGGAGGTGTTCATTTGAGGAATAAGGAGAGATATCCCTCTTTATTCCTTCAATTTATTATCCCTCCGTACACGATCCATATTTTGATCCTAGAGTTAATATGAGAGATAATGCTTCCCTCATTATCTCTCCTTAATCGGCCTTCCCATCAAAAATACAAATAACAACTGCTTATCTAACGTAACTCACTTATCCCTCCTTATCTTTCCTTACCAATAAAAAAATTGCAAATAACTACCACTTATCCCTCCTTATCACTTTCTCTTATTCCTCTAGAGAACATCCCCTAGTTATTCAACGATGATTTCAATAATGGTACTTTTGTATCTTCCAGTAAATTAACTAAAATACTGTGCATCTATAAATTTATTAAAAATCATTTCGTTTGGGAAATGTGCCTTTAATTAAAAACAAGTTGATATTATTTTGTAGAACTTCTTAACTAATTGATCTTGATTTTGATCTTTAAAAAGTTTGATTTGATTTGAAAATTGCAACTATATTTATCCTGTAAGACATCTAAAATATCAAGCATTTATATCATGAAAAGTTTCTCTTTTGAGGATTGAGAGTAATCTCTCAAACTAAAAAGAAGTTGAATAAGTGACCTCATTTTTTTTAGTATGTATAAACATTTAGGCAAAACTAACATACTTGAAAAGTTCATTTTTTAAATATAAATAGACCAGGACCAAGATGATATAACACTAGTTGATGCATATGCAAATGCAAATATTTTACTACCACACCTGCTAAGGGAGGTGTGACAGATTTTCTATTTGCTTTGTTAGGAAAAAGAATGAGGATACAAGTCCAAAATTTTTCTTATTTTGATGTTATAGATAAAATATAGGTGAATAGATGTATTTGTAGAAAACTCTCAATATCGCATCAACAATGTTATATCAACTTGCTAATTCTTGGGCTTGGTCTATTTTTATAAGTAAGATAATTAACTTTATAAGCTATGATGCTGAATTCTTGGGCATGGTAAAGTATTATTGAGATAATGATATAATAACAAATATTAAAATCATTGTAAAAAGTAAATGATAATTTTGCAATTAATACTATTTGTTGTTATATCAGATGATATAACAAAGATTTTTGAAGTATTCAATACTATAGAGCCATCTTATTGTTGCGATTAGATGAATATCATAGGATTTTTTTTTATGATTTCTCTAACGAGGAAACATAGCTTTAATCCTTTAAGGAAGGTGTCAGAGAAAATGCAATGGCTTGATTATTCCAATAGGTTTAGGGGTCCTTATATAGGATAAAACCCCAGAAACCCTAGAGAGTATATGAAAGAAGAAATACATAAATACCCTTACAAGGGTTACAATGAGCAATGGCATATATCCGTTAAATGTATTCATAACACTCCCCCTCAAGTTGGAGCATATTTATCAGTCATGCCCAACTTGAAAACAATCCATGACATGCATTTCTTGGGTAAGGCTTTTGTGAAGATATCTGCAAGCTGAAGATCGACGCTAATATGTGGAGTAGTAATTCTTCCAATCTTGACAGCATCCCGTTCGAAATGGCAGTCGATCTCTACGTGCTTGGTTCGTTCATGGATTACTGGATTTGTGATAATGTAGGTTGCAGATTTTTTGTCACAATATAGAGGAATAGGAGTAATGACATTAATAACAAGTTCTTGAAGAAAAGCCAATAATCATGTGATCTCACAGGTGGCTTGAGCCATCGCCCTATACTCTACCTCTGCACTGGATCTGGACACAACTGTATGTTTCTTGCTCCTCCATGTAAAAGTGTTTCCTCCAACCATCATAACATAGCCTGTAGTAGAGCGTCGATCCTTTGGAGAACTTGCATAATCAGCATCAGCATATGCAGTAACATCCGTATGTCCATTTGCCCCATAAAAGAGACCACGCCCTGGAGATTCCTTCAAGTAACGTAGAATTTGTAGAACATCCTGCCAGTGGTTGTAACATGGCCGCTCCATGTGTTGGCTAGCTCTGCTTACCACATAGGAGATATCTGGTCTGGTGACAGTAAGGTAGAGGAGTTTACCAACAAGGCTTCTGTATCGAGTGACATCGTCAAAGGTAGAATCAGACGAGATGACGTGTTTCTTTGGATCTGCAGGGATACCAGAGGGCTTGCATCTGAGAACTCCTGCTTCAGTAAGAATGTCCAAACAGTATTTCCTCTGTGAGAGGTGAAGTCCTTATGTAGTGCGAAGTACTTCTATGCCCAAGAAGTAGCGTAGAGGACCAAGATCCTTAGTAACAAATACCTTTTGAAGGAAGGCCTTGGTTTCTGATATCCCATTGTAATCATCACCGGTGACGACCATATCATCAACATAGACGGCAAGTATTACAGTACCAGTTGTTTGTTTTCTGACAAACACTGAGTAATCAGATATTGTTCTCTGAAATCCAAGAGTGCTTATTTATGTAGTAAGCCTGTCAAACCATGCCCTTGGACTTTGTTTGAGCCCATATATTACTTTGTGAAATCGGCATATGTACTCCCCCTCGACTTCATAACCAGGAGGCTGCATCATGTACACCTCCTCATCAAGATCACCATGGAGAAAAGTATTTTTCACATCTAACTGAAAGATAGGCCAAGATTTATTTGCTGCTAAAGAAAGACCTATTCGTGCAACGGGTGAGAACGTCTCAAAATAATCTACTCCATATGTTTGTGTAAAACCTTTGGCCACAAGGCGAGCCTTTAATCTGTCAATTGAGCCGTCAGGTGATTGTTTGGTAGTAAAGACCCATTTGCATGCCACGGGTCGTGTCTCTTTTGGACATTGAACAAGGTCCCATGTCCCTCTGGAAATAAGTGCATCTATTTCTTCATTCATAGCATGTTGCCATCCAGGGTCCTGTAAAGCACTGTTGTGATCTCGTGGAATGGAAATAGACATGAGAGCATCTGTGTACCGTCTGTCAGAGAGAGATAAGCTAACAGTAGGGGTGTAGTGAGACATCAGATAAGAAGTACACTGTCTCTTACTCTTCCGTAGAGCAATGGATCGCCTCCCTTCCCCACACGCCCATCGCCAGATCGCCTCCCTTCCACACCCTCTCTCTTCTCTCTTCTCTCCACGTCCGCCTTCTCCTACCATGCCTCCTACCACGTCGATCGCCTCCCTTCCCCACGCCCATCGCCTCCTACCACACCGATCGCCTCCCTTCCCCACGCCCATTGCCAGATCGCCTCTCTCTTCCACGCCCTCCTAAATATTGTCCGCTCTCTTCTCTCTCACATGAAAGTTCCCAAAACCTACTGGGATGATGCTATATTAACTGTTGTCCATCTTATCAATAGGGTCCCTTCGCCTTCTCTAAATGGGCCCACTCCATTCTCTCTACTCTACCCCAGTGAGTCTCCTTTCCCACTTCACTACGAATCTTTGGTTGTGTGTCCTTTGTTCACAGATTTCAAAAGGCAGATAAACTATCACCGCGTGCAATCAAATGTATTTTTCTGGGTTATTCTCGCACTCAAAAAGGTTAACGGTGCTATGATCCTAAGGGTCATCGCTATTACATCTCTGCCGATGTCACATTTTTTGAGCAAACAAGTTTCTTCTCTCATACTAACACTGATATTTCTCTTGATCACCCACTTCCACCCATTGTCGACAAACAAATACACGAATCTACACCACCAGAAATCCCTTTACACGTGTCCTTGTTGCAGGATGATATGCCTTCTCCAACTGTCCCCTCCAAGGATATCCCGGATGATCCTCTAGAGCTTCAGTAGGAGGCGATGGGCGTGGGGAAGGGAGGCGATCGGCGTGGTAGGAGGCGTGGTAGGAGAAGGGGGGCGTGGAAGGGGGGCGTGTGAGGACGCGAGAGGCAATCTAGGGCGGTTGTGGTGGCTCCGATACCATGTCAGAGAAAATGTAATGGCTTGATTATTCCAATAGGTTTAGGGGTCCTTATACAGGACAAAACCCCAGAAACCCTAGAGAGTACATGAAAGAAGAAATACAGAAATACCCTTACAAGGGTTACAATGAGTAATGGCGTATATCCGCTAAATGTATTCATAACAGAAGGTACAAGGATGGTCACATTATTATGGATAGAATAAATGTATATGTTCCAATTGCATGAATGCTATTAAGATAGTTTAGGGAAGATGGTGAAAGGAAGGTACCTAAGAAAGAATTGATATTATTATTAATAGATGATAGAAAGTAACCTATATATAGGGATTGGAATTACAACTCAATCCCCACTTTCATGTATAGCTTTCCTTTTAAAGAGAAATTTATTCATCCATCTCCTCTAGAAAGACACCTCTAATAAACAAGAGGGCATCAATGACTACTTTATAAGAGAACATGACTAGTGTTCTAGCATAAAAAAATTCATAAATAAGTATCCAAAAAGTCATACAAGTTGCTTCAACATAGAACATATTTTAATAAAAGAACATACAAGGAAATTCATCTTGATCAAGTTGGATATCCATGTCATCATTATTTAAAATCGGATTAAATCGGACTGGTAAAAAAAGTGGTTGAACCGGCTAATCAAATCGAAATGAAATAATATATATAATATAATATACACTTAAATATATTTGAAATATATAAAATATATAAATAATGTATATATTTCATAATATACATAAAGTGTTTTTCTTATACACCATCAAATGTCATACATATCATATATATATTATTTGGACTAAATGCTCTATAACATGATAATAGTTTACATATATTTAAAACCCAATACATGCAAAAAGTTGTGTTACTGTAGTTGGTTAGAAGTGTTAATTAGGTAATTAAAGATTATGGGTTCAATTCTCACTACCAATGAAATTTTTAAATAATTTAAAAATTAAATGCGATTCAACTTCGGTTGAACCTGGTTAAACCGGGTCAAAAAATAGGTTGAATCGGACGGGTTAATTAAAATTAGAATTATCGAACCGAACCGGCCTAAATCGGTTAACCAAACCGGTCCAGGCCCGGTTCATTGGTCGGGCCGGTCGAACCGGTCGGTCCGGTCCAATTTCAAAAACATTGGATCAAACCTATAATTTACATTATAACACTTAAAATACTATGAAGACGTTAAAAAATACCGATAAAAGTTCAATAAATATACATGTGTGTTGTACAAATATATCAAGAAAAGACTAAATACATGCTATAATTATTATTTATTGTACTTTTTATGAAAATACACTAAAAATGTATGGATATAAGTTGTATTAACTTATATAAAAGATAAATAAAATCAAATCTTATTGTAAACTCAACCTTAGTTTTTCTACTTACGACTCCACTTATATCAATTAAATTATACATCCAAATTAATTAGTTATATTTATTATATTTATGTAACAATAATGTATTTCTATAAACAAACAAAAACATGCAATATGAAATTATTGTTTTAAAAGTATAATCTTTATGTAAATACATAACTACCAATAAATGACAAAATAAAAAAAAAACTTCACGTGGCAAAGATGCTCCAAAATTTATTCCAAGTATTGCTATACAAAAAATGATTTTTATTTGTTGCGCCCCTCCGAGATATTCCAATATCACTTATGCTCCTTCCTTTTTGGGAGTAGCAGTTGTGCCCCCGAGTTCTTGTCGTTCTATCACATGTGCCGCTCGGGTGAGTTGCCGTCCATCTACAAGGCAAACAAACGTTAACTTTGAGGATACGACGGGAATTAGTTTTGTAAAATGGACTAAAATGTCCAACCTTTCTTCTTCTTCCTCCTCCCCCATCCTTTCCCCCCTGTTCTTTCTTCTCCCAACCGCCGCTCCTCCACGCCCCCTCCGCCCCCGCTCCTCCACGGCCCCCTCCGCCCCGAGTTCCTCCTCCGCCCCTGCTCCTCAACGACCCCCTCCGCCCAGCTTCTACCCAGCCAGCCCCAGCTCCTCCCCAACCCGCCTCGAGCTCTTCCGCTCTAGCTCCTCCCCAGCTCGCCCTGAGCTCCTCCGCCTAGCTCCTTCGCCCCCACTCCTCTACGGTCCCCTCCGCCCCAGCTCCTCCCCAGCCCGCCCTGAGCTCCTCCACGGCCCCCTGCGCCCAGCTCCTCCTCCGCCCTCCCTCTGCCCCTGCGCCCCAGCTCCTCCTCCGCCCTCCCTCTGCCCCTGCGCTACCCCCTTTGCCCCAGCTCCTCCCCTGCCCTCCGCCCAGCTCCTCCCCTGCCCCCTACCCCGAGCTTCTCCACCCCTGCCGCACACATGTCCTCCTCCCATGTACCTCCTCCCCTCCTCTCCAGCCTGCCCCTCCTCCCCAGCTCGTCGCCCCCTCCAGCCCTGAGCTCCGCCCCCTCCCCAGTTCGACCCCCATGCCTCCTTCCGTCCCCTCCTCCGCAGCCCAACCACCTCCAGCCACTGCTCATCCTCCTCTACAACATTTGTTTATTTAAGATAAATTTTTGATTAATCATGAAAGTTCATCAAAAAATGCAATAAAATTCACCATTTGATCCGCAATGAGTGATATATCCGTGAAAATGCACAACTGATATTCCCAAAAGAGAGACATAAGTGATATTGGAATATCTCGGAAGGGTACAACTGATAAAAACCCTATTAAGAATAAGAATAAGAATACTTGTACAATGGATGCTCATTTAAAGAGTTTATTTTATTAAAAAACCCTAGTTTTTACAAAAAAAAAATGGTCTAACATTTAACCTCTCTGCTGCATTGGATCAAACACCTATTGGGCACCATGCAACTTCGTTCGGCGCCGCCGGCAGGAGGTATCATGCCCGTCCGATCAGCCCTTTCTCGGATCCTGACCGTTGTTGGATCGGGCGTCTGGATCTCCACGTGGGCACCGCCGCTCTCGTCGAGCGGGTTGTGGACACATAAGTTTTTTTGTTTAATCGTTGGTCTTTTTGCTATCATGCCCTCATAAATGTCTGTATTCGGTTCGTAACTCCTTGGAAATATGGAGTTTTTTCTATAACGTACAAAAATTATTAAATGGATGTCACTACAAGGTGCTTATATTACAAAAAAGGAGCTAACTTGGCTCGTCTGTCTTGTTTTTTCATTTTTCCCTCTTACAAAGGGAAAAATGGGTGGGGAGAGTTAACTTGTCTCTCTCCGTCATATTTTTTATTTTTTTTTAAAAATATTTTCGTGGATTTTCATCAATATATCTATATATTATGTCATTCAAGTTTCATGCGAAACATACACTCATATAGCCTCCATCTAGATTATGTCGATTTCAACAATTCTATGACCATTAAAAAATGACTGTCTAAATAGAGGTCGTAAGAGTCTATGTTTCACACGAAACTTAAATGCCATAATATACATATATATTGATGAATGTACACGGATTAGTTTTTCAAAAAAATAAAAAAAATAGGAAATAAGAAGAGGGAGCCAAGTTAGCTCCCTTGGGGGGCAACCCCATTTTACCCTTACAAAAATATCTCTACATACATCGAATAATACGTCTAGGCCACATTTTTAGTTGAGATATTTCAATGGGAATTTTTTTCTATTACGATATTTGCAAGGTTGTCTTTGTAATCTCGAAGTTCCAGAGAGATTTTGTCGATGTGAACTCTTGAGGAAGATCAACCTGTTATCCCTAGCGTAACTTTTATCCATTAAGCGATGACCCTTCTACTCGGCACATTCGGATCACTAATGTCGACTTCCGTCGTTGCTCGACGGATGAGTCTTGCAGTCAAGATTCCTTTCTGCCTTTACACTCGAGGGCCATTCTCCGTATTCGATACTATTATTGATTATTAATGTTATTTATTTAATTTTTTAACAACAAACTCATAGTAATATTTTTTTAATCTTATTGTTTGTTTGTTTCTTCGTCGTTAAGATTATAAATTAGATATAAAAGTAAGGGTAAACAATAAAAAATGACCTTAACTATGCCATAATTTCAATTAGAGGTAAATGTAACAAAATTTATTTTTTATCTCAAAGCCATGCCTTTGTAAGCCTCAACGGCCCTTATATATCTCAAATATCTATGTTAAGCTTTGAAGTTGAAAGTTGAGACCCTTTTTGTTACATTTGAGAAATGAGGTCCGTGAACAGGAATCAATAAATACTTGAAGTTCTTTTTTATAATTGCCCAAAAATTAATCAACCTTGACAATCAAAGTCTTCCGAATTTACTCAAAAGATCTCCGACAGAAAAAAAATAAAAAAAATCAGTTGATACCACTTCTTGATCATGAAAAATGATGTGGACATATATCTTCATGCTTTCTTCAGTCAAAAGGCTTAAAATTTATCCATAATTTTTTTTGTAAAATAAATTTAAGAAATCAACCAAATAAAATAAAAAATTCTATTTTGATCGTCCGGAAGGGCTTTATTTGGACCTCCCAAGTCACGAGGACTTGATAGTAAGAAAAATAATTACAAGGGCTGAAATGTAAAAAATAGTTTTCCTTTTTTCCAAGACACGTCAAAAAAGGGCGCAAACACGTCAAGGCCACGACGGCAGAGCTTTCATTATTGGTTCCACGTGAGTCCATACAAAGGACAAAAATCGATGGGATGGAAAATGATAGTTCCCCAATTTCAAAAAGAAATAAAAAAGTTTTTTTTCTTTTCCTTTGCCTTTCTCCTCCCTTCTCTTTTATTTTTTCTAAAAGATTTTATCGTGGGGTTACTTTAGTTATTATGCGAAATTTGTATTTAGGGTTTTTACCATGACCCTATGAGATATCGCAATTTCAGTTATACCCTTCCCTTTTTGGTAAATATCAGTTGTGTCCCTCACTTCTTTCTCTGTTATCACTTGTGCTCCTCGGGTTAGTTGCCGTCCATATCCAATGTAAACAGGCGTTAAAGTGAGGGATATGATGGGAATTAAATTAAAAAAACAAGGTTGACAAAGTCATTTCTCTGCCCTTCTTCTCCAGCCAACCCCCTCCTCCCTAGCTTGAGCTCCGCCCCGAGCTCCTCCCCAACCCGCCCCTCCTCCTTAGCCGTTCCCTCTAGCCCCGATCTCTGCCCCGAGCTCCTCCCATGCCCTCCTCCTCCACACCTGCTCCCTTGCACTTCCTCCCTAGCCCGCCCCTCCTCCCTGGCTCGACCCCGCCAGCCTCAAGCTCCCCCAGAGCTCCTCTCCAGCACCTCTTCCTCTGCCCCTCCTCCCCATCCTACCGCCTCCTCCCTGGCCCGACCCCGCCAGCCTCGAGCTCCGCCCCGAGCTCCTCCCCCACACCTCATCCCCCCGCACCTCCTCCCCAGCTCGCCCCCTTCTCCCTAACCTAGCCCCCTCCAGCCCCGAGCTCCGCCTCGAGCTCCTCCTCCGCACCTCCTCCCCAGTCCGCTCCCTCCTCCCTGGCCCGACCCCGCCGGCCCCGAGCTCCTTCCTAGCACCTCTTCCTCCGCCCCTCCTCCCCAGCCCGCCCCCTCCTCCCTGACTCGACCGCCTCCAGCCTCGAGCTCCACCTCGAGCTCCTCCCCAACACCTCTTCCTCCGCCCCTCCTCCCTGACCCGGCCCCCTCCAGCCTTGAGCTCTACCACGAGGTCCTCCCCCGCACCGCCTCCTCCTCCCCTCCTTCCCAACCCAACCCCTCCAGCCCCGTGCTCTGCCCCCTCCTCCCCAGATCGACCCTTGATTTTATTCTGACCATAAATCCATTCTAAATCACACCATGGTTCTAATAAAACCATGATTATTTTAATTTTTTGATGGTCAATCTGACGGAAGGGCACAAGTGATAACGGAGAAAGAAGTGAGGGGCACAACTTATATTCTCAAAAAGGGAGGGGCATAACTGAAATTGCAACATCTCAGAGGGGCACAACTGATAAAACCCTTGTATTTATGTCCTCTGGAAATAGGGGACATCCTTGTGATTGGCAGTAGAGGCTAAAAAAGAGAGCAAGTTGTAGAAAAGTTCCCAACCTATTCACTAACTCTCAATCTCGCCCTCGAGTTTTAAGAGGCAACAATGTGGTACTCGATTTTTATGATTTGTTTCAGTGTGATCTCGAGCTGTCGTATTTTTAAAGATCACGTATTATCATGTTTTATACTCAAAGTTTAGATATGATATTGAAATTGGATGTAAGTAAGGAAGTTTCGTGTAAATTTACTTCAATGAAACATAGTCGACCTCGCGTAATTGGTAGATTGGATGATAATTAGGAAGCACTGTATTCACGCATTATCATTGCAACAAGCATGTATAGTTGTCGATTGTGTTCGAAACACCTAGACATCGACCTATCCGATCAGCTGTGCCTAAGTAAGCGAGTTACAGATATATCGAGATCCTTAACGAAAAAAATCTATATATATATTTTGTATGCCTTTATGAACAAAAAAATCTATATATATTTTTTGTATGCCTTTATGAACATTGAATACATAGGGATGCTAGCATATGTGTTTATGCATATTACAGGGATGTCTATCTAAAATTGTATACATTGGGCACATATGTGAAAAAATCCCAACTCTAACTTCTTCCAACTCCTCGACAAAATCTTAAGGACTTCATTGCAAAATACCCAACAGGAAAATAAAGAGGAGAGGGTGGTGGAGTTGGTCCTCATTTTCACTGAGAGCTGCTGAAGCTCTGAAATAGCGGGAAAAAAGATCCAACGGGAACAACCTCTCCGCGGCATTCCATCGAACACCTTGCCCTCACCTCTGGCGGCGCCGCCGGATCTCCACCGCCCACGCCTTCCACCTCATATAAAGAGACACCCCCACCAATAGAAATAGTCAGGTGGACCTGCGACCACCCAGGGGGGCCCTAAAAAGATTGGATTTTTGCCTCTTTTGCGGGGTCCGAGGTGGTTGTTCAGCGTTGTTTTGGGGTGGCCTGGAGGGGATAACGCGAATTGGGTAGCGAGGGATTGGCGGAAAGGAGGGATCTTTGATGGAGGCGAGGCACGTGATCATGTCGGCGCTGGGCGTCGGGGTCGGGGTGGGGTTGGGGTTGGCGTCGGGGCAGGCGGTGGGGAGGTGGGTGGGGCCTGGGAGCGGCGTGACGGCGGAGAGGATTGAGCAGGAGCTGCTGAGGCAGGTCGTCGATGGGAGGGACAGCAAGGTCACATTTGATCAGTTCCCTTATTACCTCTGGTGAGGATGAGATCTTTCACGTCTTTTTTTTCAAATAAATCATTTCTTCTTGTTCTTTTGTTCGTGCTGGTTTTTATTCTAATTGAATGGTTGGCCTTTTTTCTTTCAAAATATTGGTTTTTGGTTTATTACCGTTGGGTTTCGTTGTTTCTGAAAGATTGGTTCTTTTGGTTGATTATATTGATTTCCTGAAGTATGCTAGTTTTTTTACTCATTCACTTTTTTTTTTTGTTTATGCTGCTTTTTGATCTGTTATCGTCTCGTATTGCTGGTAATTTTGCTTCTGTTGAATTTGTTGGTGGGGAGATATCGAGAGGATGAATCTACGACGCTATCCTCTTTTGGATAGAACTAGATCAGGTTTGGTTGTTTTGGGTTGTTTGGCTTTTTTTTACATTATCTGGTGCAAATGGAGAATTAATGTATCCAGTTTCAGCCCGCTACCAATTTACCATCCGGATAAACATTTCCTATTGTGTTACAACGTACCATTTTATAACTTTGAAATCGACATATCGTTGTTATGATTGGGGATCATGAGAGGAGAGATGATGTATTCAAGCCTGTGTTTCATGGTCGGTTACTATGCCTATTGTTGGTGAAGAAATGCCAATTTCGACGTTCATGTGTCCTTTTGTTTTCATAAGCCATGTTGAGGGGAAAGTGCATATGCATTTGGTATTTTTAGCATATACAGGTTTATGTTGCGGGGAATTAGATGAAATCATGGAAGGTACTGCCTTTGGTTATAACCAGAATTTCTCTGTCGACATTGGCTTTTGTTTGTGAGATTCCTCGATCTTTTTGTTGATGAATTTAGACTTTTCATGGAATACTTTGACAAACATCCCGTCATATTGCGTTAAGGATAAATGAACCTGATAATGTTAAAAAAATCTAGCTGATATGTGACTCTCGTAAAATAAAGAGACTGTTTCTCTTAATTCTCTTCGGATTAGTTTAGTAGATACCTCAGCCAATGAATTAGAATAGTAAACGAATATTTTATTTTTACTCGTAAGAAAGCAGTTGAAAATCTTCTCATATCCACCTTTGTTTTAAAAAAAATCCTGATAATTATTCTAAAGACATTCCTGTCAGTGTTTGACTTTTTATACTTGCAATATGTTCTTACGTAGAGTACATGAAGTGGTGATGAAAGAATCTCTTTATTGTTTGAATGGTTGATGAAAGATTCATGTTGTGATTGATCTTGTAGATTCGAGAGAATTTGGCATGTAGTCTATTCGTACGATAAAAGTTATGTTACGTAGTAGTCATCAAATTTTATTTTCTGATACTGTGAAGGGTTCTGCCAATTTCGTAGGGCTTGCTGGAAGCAAGAATCTTGCATTAAATTATATAATTGATAGCAAGAATATTGCATTAAATTATATAATTGATTAAAGTACAAGATAAATGGAGTTTTTCAGGCTCTAGTACTTATCCATATTTTATTTATCCATTGAAGTTTAATTTTGATATTAGTTGGTTTCTTTCATTTCTTGGAGAACTGGAACATCAAGGAATCTGTATCCTTTCAGTTTATTTCAATATCTATCTGTCCATATTAATTATTGTAATCTGGGTGATTGTTTTTACATATTATAACACCAGAGATTTTAGATTATTTTGCATGGTATCTATCATCATACTCTGATGACGATGTTGTTGCGTATTGTAACAAATGACAGTGAGCAGACTCGAGTGCTATTGACAAGCGCTGCTTATGTTCACTTAAAACATGCGGACATTTCCAAGTATATAAGGAATCTCTCTCCTGCCAGTCGAGCTATCTTGCTTTCTGGCCCGGCAGGTAAATTATGTGCAGCTCTTGTTAATTTTATATTTTTATAGTTTTTTCACTGGAAAACTATGTTTTTCTACTATTGTAATAGTGACTTCTACCTAATGGCAAATTCCACACTGTAAAAACCCCAACATAGTCCCACATCGTGGAACAAGAAGTTCCCGGGTGGGATAAATAGTGACGAGATTACTACTTGACAACCCGGCTTAAGCATTTTGGGGGTGGTTAATCAGCCCCGTATGGGCCCGATCCCAAGAGGTTGTCAGGGCCAGTAGTGCTCGATAACGGACCGGGGACCTAAGCCCGGGACGTTACAAATGGTATCAGAGCCGAACGCCCTCTGACAGTGGAAAGGGCTACCCGAGAGGTGGAGCCGCCCCTATAAAGAGGTTGGAGGAAATGGCTACCCGGAGCGTGCAGCCGCCACTGTCACTGGGAAGAAGTAATGTTCCATGTCGCAACGAGGACGTTGCGAATATAAGTGGGGGAGGTTGTAAAAACCCCAACATAGTCCCACATCGTGGAACAAGAAGTTCCCGGGTGGGATAAATAGTGACGAGATTACTACTTGACAACCCGGCTTAAGCATTTTGGGGGTGGTTAATCAGCCCCGTATGGGCCCGATCCCAAGAGGTTGTCAGGGCCAGTAGTGCTCGATAACGGACCGGGGACCTAAGCCCGGGACGTTACACACACAGGACATTTTTTTCGTGGATTACTTGATCTTTTATATTAATTGATTGTTTTGACCCTAATTTATGTTTTTGCAATTAGTCTTTGGGAATGGGATTGTCTAATGTGCCCATATAATGCTTCACATGTCAGCTCAATACAAAAACTGTCCCCCTCCACGAGTTTCGGATATTATCGAAATTCAACCCCTTCGTGGTGGAGGGCTAGGTGTTTATGATTTGAACAGGATTTAAAACTTGTTGCCTTTCTTCATTGCTTTTTATTTATAAAGTTTTTAGTGAAAACATTAAATGTTCCAGATAGCCCCATCAAAAAATTAAATGTTTCAGATAGCCCCATCAAAAACTTTCTTTTTTGGTAAATAGTGACTAACTTTTTGATGCCTTAACTGAAGAGCTTTATCAACAAATGCTTGCGAAGGCTCTGGCACATTACTTTGAGGCCAAATTGTTGCTTCTAGATGTGACATCCTTTTCTGTGAAGGTAGATTGTTTTTTTTATTTGTTGTTTTAGACCAATGCTGAGTGCTGATTGGATCTGGAACTGTTTTATTTTCAGATGCAGACCAAATATGGCAATGGCAATAGTAACCAGGTCAGACTCTCTTGCTTTCTGTTCCAATATTTCTATTTTGTTGTGTTGTATTGTTGCTTTCGGCTGCTTTTGCAAATTTTCAATTATGTTGCGAATGACATAGTGGGGTCTCTTTAGTATAGGGAAGGTTGATTGGTTCACGACGTTCCGGGTAATAGGGATGTTTGTTTGAGTATGAACAAGCCTGATTTGGATCCAATCTTACATGTGTGGATGCCAATAAAGGAATCACAAAGACTTTGCCATGGTTGCTATGGAGTTATGGGAAATTATTGCATAATATCTCCAACGGAAACAGTTGGGAGTTTTTTTATATAAGAGGGGGAAACACGTATGTGTTCCCGTCCCAAGATTTGAACCCTGGTCTTTTGGGTGGAAACAGATGGAAGTTGAAGGTCAATGGTGAAAAGCTATAATTGACGTAATAAGTACCAGTTAAATCTGCATATCACTGTTTTAAGAGATCGTATTTTGATTTTAATTATCAACATCAGCAATACTTTTTTTAAAAAAAAAATAGAATAAAACATGTTTTAAATGTTACATCTCCATATTTCGGTTTGGACCAGCATATTATACTGCAACCATCGATGACATGGTATTATGTTGAACTCCGTAATTAAACATCTCAACTGGAGTTGCCTTTCGGAAGTGTCGCCATTGTTTTTGTAGAGGGTAACACTATAGGCTGAAACTTCCAAGGTTGCTTTATCAGGACCATTTTGTTTTGATTTCATGTATTGGCCATAGCCGGCCCTACTTAATTTTGGGAAAAGGCTTTGTTGTTGTTGTGTTCATGCACTCTCTTCCTGTGCAAGTCACTTGCAATATTCAAATCAGATGCCGATTAAACCACCGGCACCTCCTTCTCCTTATAATAATGCCCCTTCCTTCCATTTATCAATTAGGCATGCTCTGTTTCTGCTGAAGGACCTTTGTGTGTGCTTTGAGAAATTTCTTATGAAGAGAATCAATCCCTATAGATTGAGTAGCCCCCCACACGGTCATGTCTGGATCAAGGACACACATTCTTGGCTGTTTTAGTAGTTATACCATCTAAAAATGTGTTTTAATTCTTTAGTTTTTAGAAGCCCATAACATACCTATTGTAAAGTTTGCATTATCTGACCGTTAACATACCATGCAATTGACAAGGCTTATTTGTCAAAATTCGATATATTCTCAAGCAAGCAATCTTATGAACTGTGTGTCCGTAGATTGGAATGAACGGAAAATTGAGGGTAGGGTTGTGGAGCCATGAGATTTTTTGGCCACGATGATGGGTACGAAGGGTGTGTAAACAATCCACGCTGCAACATGCAACATTGAAATGCATGTGTGGTTAAAGCAGTGCAGTTAGGAATCCAGAATGTGAACTTTGTGGTGCGTGTGTGCGCTTTGGCAATGATATCTTGGTGACTGCACATCCGTGGTGATCAGTAGGCATTATTATTTTCAGTCCCTCCCCTACTGTAAACCATCGATTACTGAGTAGTTTACTGTTGCGTTATTCTTTTTTAATTCTTTTCCCCACTATCAAAGTCATTTTTGTCCGGCAAAATTGCAATTTTTGTGAGATAAATCTCCTGTATATATCTACGAATGCCATGCCAACAAAATCATGTTACCAAGCATGGCAAACACCCTTTCTAGTCATAGTGTGTTGAATTATATCCCGACCTATGCCTACCGCACCATCCTAATCGCAGATATTCTTTGACTTGCATCCTTCGCCACCACATCTACAAAGATTTCTTTTCCAAGAATATGATGAATGTTATATTCTTGTTTATAAATGATGCACTAAGAAAGGACCGAGGTAGTCGGCATGAACACGCTATTCATACAATTTCCTTGATAAATTTAAGCTATTGCGAGATCAGAGAAAAAATCTCCTATGCACGAAGTGTAAATTTTCCACTGAAACCTATTGTGATACATGATAACACATTTTCTTGGGGAAGTTGTAGATAAAAAGAACATGCCCCTTCCCCACCCTCACCCACTGCCTCACTATCAAATTGGGCAGAAGATATGGTTTGAAAAAGTAACCGAATTAGTATTCAAGTTGCGCTTAATGGTACACTAGTATTGTATTATCAAGGTGACTTAGTAGTCCACAGATTTCCTCTCATTTCATGTCATAATGAGTTAGTTACAGCAGGTAAATAGATCTTAGAATTGCCAATCCAGAATTAGGAAGGGACCGACCAGTTGCACTTCAATCCCTGACAAACTGGGAGCCCTTGACCCAACTTAAACCGAGAAAATCAATATAATTAAAGATATAATAGTTGCTTTGCGAAGTCCAAATATATATTCAGGGGATACTTTTTTGTTTATTATATAGTTAGTTGAAGTTGATAATAAAATGATATGATCAATATATTATATTGATATGTATGCTTGTTTTTACTTTGGCACTCCCCCTTAATGCAACGAAGAGCCCTAGGACTCAGTGAAGTTTTGGACCTTGTCCTGTGGAGTTGGGTGGGAGATTCGGCAGAAATTGTTGTTAGTTGTTACATTGGAGCTAGTGGATGATCACCTCTATAATTATATCTCGAAGGGGATTTTGTTACTCAAGTTGTCATTCTTCAAGGTCAATCATCATGTTGCATGACAATCGCACCGGTATCTGCTTGCATATGATCACCGCAACATGCTGCATGACAGCCTTTTCCTGATGAAAGATTGCAATGGAGCTCATGCCCTGCAGACTCTCCTATGTGTCTCTGCTACCAGATGGGTGTATGGGTTGGGTGGTGGAGGGGTCCTATCTATTGTCAAAACACTACATACATAAGATAAACTCTACGCTCAGAAATAAGATGTCATTTTGGCTCAATCTTGATAGGAAAGAAATGAATAAAGTTCTGTAACCAGCAATTCACAGCTGTTAATACTCCCGCTAACTGTGGTTTGTGTATCCATACAGCCCGACCACTAATGCTAAATAGGACAATTGGACTATGATACCATGTATAACGTCCTGTTTTTGTTGATCGTTCACCCAGATCTAGGTCATCCAACCAATATGATCAGACATATCACAACATTAACATCATATATATCAATGCCATGAAAATAAATAAACCATCATGTAAAATTTCCAAGTCGGCGATCTATTTTTATTAAAAAGTGCCTCAAGAACGGGCCAACAAAAAAATGAATAGAAAAAGAGTATATAATCAGGGTTTAATATTGCTAAACCGGGAAAGAAACTAATAAGGGACCCACCCTCACTAGTGGACTTTTGGAGAGAACTGCAACACACGAGCCTGTCTGTAGCTCGATAACACCTGAAGAGAAATCCAATAATAGGTGAACGAATACCAGACAACTGTATGTGTTACAAAATACATACACTTGCAACAAGGAGTAACTGCTCAAGAGTGTAAGAACCAAGACTGGGAACCAAAACCACAGTTAAAACTGCAGCACATGAACCTATAACGCAAAACCCGTAGGTTATGTCAAAACTCTATAGCCAGCTTATCTTTAACATTTGTTATCTTTATCTCCTCGTTAGCCCTGGGATGCTACCCAGTGTAGCCTTGCTGTCTTTCTTAGAAAATTATACGTCATTGCAGATCTGAACAATGCCTTCGGCGCTTCTGCTACATTAATTTTTATTCCCGATAAAACTAATGAGGAGCACACGGAAATGGTCTAATATTTAGTGTACATGCAGGTATATATGAGACTATCAAGAATAAAATTTCTTCACTACTAACCTATTGCCATTTTTTGTTGCAGAGCGTTAAGAGGTCTACATCTGAAACAGCATTGGAGAAGGTATCTGGTTTACTTGGACCCCTTTCACGTTTCCCCCAAAGGGATGAGACAAAAGGTACTTAAAGTGTTTTTTTCCTAGACGGCCATATTATGTATTTTTTTGTAATTTAAGAATATTGTTAACTCGTTGTATGATATTTACGGGTTGCTCTACTTGTGTATTTACGCAATGATCAGGGGGGCTTAGGAGGCAAAGCAGTGGTGCAGATATCAGGTTAAGGTGTGTAAACTAAACAAAGACTTATAGTTGGTTTTCGCCACCTTTCCTCGTTCACTTATCACCTGTCCTGTACATACAGGGCTACAGAGGAAACCAACAACTTGCCAAAGCTCCGCAGAAATGCATCTGCTTCAGCTGAAATCAGCAACCTTGCAAACCAAAGCAATGGGAATCAAGGTTTTTTATATTATCACACTAACTTTAGTTACTTCATTGCTAATATGGATACATTTATTGAAAGGCATAAACAATCATATAGTCTGAAAACAAGACTTCTTGCTGTTCATAACCTAGAAGTCACCTTGTGATACTGGTATCAACATTTATGTAGCATTGTTAGTGTAGTCGGCCTTCTACCATCTTGAAACGATTGTTGAGTTAAATGGTGCTTGTATTTGATGCTGGTTACAGAAGAAGTCCAGTATGTAGTACATGACGAAGTTAGTGCCAAAATTCTATTGTTTTAGCTGAGTATGTGGTTCTATTCTCAAAGTTAATTTAGCTTGAGCAGGCCAGAAATGAAGTTACATTTTTTATTTGCTACCTTAATATCATTACCTCTTCATTGATTCTTGCCCCATGTCATTTCAGCCTCTCTTAAGCGTACAAGTAGTTGGGCTTTCGATGAAAAAGTTCTTATACAATCACTCTACAAGGTTGGGTGTCCTCTCTGTCCATCTTCTTGCAATTGTTTTCATGTGTTTTGACATCATGAAACCTTAAAATTTTTTATTTCACATTTTTCTCATACAGTGTCATAGGAGTAACTTTAGAATGCTCTGACATCGCCCTTTATCCTCTCCAGGTCCTGGTGTCTGTATCCAAAAATGACCCAATAGTCCTTTATGTGAGAGATGTAGAAAATCTTCTGTATAGGTCGCAGAGGGTATACACCTTATTCCAGAAAATGTTGAAGAAGCTTACTGGGCGTGTTTTGATACTTGGTTCCAAAGTGGTGGAGTCGGAGAGTGATTGCAGGGACGTGGATGAGAACCTCTCATTGTTGTTTCCTTATGTGATTGAGATTAAACCCCCTGAGGACGAAACCCGCTTGGTAAGCTGGAAGTCTCAACTTGAAGAAGACATGAAAATGCTCCAGTTTCAGGACAACAGAAACCACATTTCTGAGGTTCTTGCAGCAAATGACCTTGATTGTGATGATCTTGGCTCCATTTGCTTTGCAGATACCTTGGTCCTTAGTAACTACATAGAAGAAATAGTCGTTACAGCAGTTTCATACCATTTAATGAACAAGAAGGATCCAGAATACAGAAATGGGAAGCTTGTTATTTCTTCGAAAAGGTCAGTGTTCACAAAATAGACCTATTAGATTCACATGTCGTTGTCAAGTACACGATCATGACCACTGCATGCTTGGTTTTCATGATGCTCTCTTTTCTCTATGACAGCTTATCTCATGGGTTGAGTTTATTCCAAGAAGGGAAGCTAAGCGGCGAGAGTTCTCTTAAGTTAGAAGCAAATGTTGAGCCTGCTAAGGTATGTTGTTCCCTGTGCATTGGATGACAAGCTCTTTCCAAAAATTACTGAAAAGCTGCAGCTAGATGGCCATCCAAAGTCTTCAACAGTTTTTCTTGTAGAACTGCTTTATCACTTCCCTTGTAGCTGCAGCAAGATGATGCTTCAAGAAAAAAACTAACTCTATCACTTCCCTTGCACATTGTGTGTCTTAGGAAGCTGTGCCTGTAAAAGAAGATGCTGCAGCTGTCACAAAGCCCGAAACAAAAGCTGAAACTTCACCTCCTGAGAAAACTACCGAGACAGAAAAATCCAATCCAGGAGTAAAAAAGGATGGTGAAAATCCACCTGCAGCTCCAAAAATCCCTGTAAGATCACTTTTTATTTTCAGCGAATTATCATTTTTCTTCTTTTATAGAAAAAAACCAACTTTGATGTGTTTTCTTATAATAAGGTTCTTTAGAATGGCTGTTGCATGTTGAAAATTGAATATCCAATATTGTACTTATTTATCATTCTCTCACGTATTTACCGATTGATGTGCGCCAAGAATTCTTGTGCACCTGATATTCAATGCTGGCTTCTGATGATAATGATAGGCGATCCATAATGAAAACCCAAGACTTTCCTCCCTACTCTGTTTTATTACTTTAATATGCGCCTGATAGAGTCAGTAAAAAAAATGAAGAAGCAAGTGACACTAACAGCTTTTGCGTGATTCAAGATTGGTTCAACATGTGCTGTAGATACAGCAAGGTTGACATGTAGATCTAACATAAGAAGATAGGTTTCAACATAAAGGCATATAAGTAAGCATTGCCTCTTTAAACTTGCTGGTTTCAATAAATGGAAATCACCGCTAAAAAGGATATATCGGGATATATCGTCGATATCGGTGGAAATGTGGGAAATGGCTCAAAAAGTCATTTTCATCATTTTTTTTCTCAGAAATTAAGATCCAAGATATTAAAATAACAAATAACTTACAAATACACACTTATATCACACATGTTGGTCATTTATACCCCATATATCACACATATCAGTCATGTCAAACATATCAAAGTTAATGTAAATTCCTGACTTGTAAATATTGGAAATGAATTTCATTCAAGTTCTTATAACATTAAATAACCTACAAATATACATTTAGATAATACATATAGATCATCTATGATCCTTTTATCACACATCTTTCCAACTTCTTCCTACAGAATGGTGCCAACAAGATGGTGCTTCAGTCTCGTAATCCCCCTCCCAACTTCTTCCCACAGAGTTGCACTGTGGTTTCGATTTGTTGCCATATGGAGAGGTGGCATACCTCCAACCAATCTCTCCACTATCCAACTAATCACCTGAACCATCAGATTCCGAACCGAAGTGTGAACCCATGATGCTGATTACTTACTGAAATCTGCAAAGAAATTACACTACAAACATTCGTCATATATATGAGGAAAACATTCAATTTTTTGCTAATTATGTTTAGTTTTAATTTTCAAATTTAATTAATTACTAATTTTTAGTTAACATAAATCATCATAGAACGTTGTTTTCTGTGTCTATAACGTGAGATCTGACTTTATTCTTTCATAGCTTAACTATATTTCGTAACTTAACTCAAAAACCCTAAATTAATTCCCCAAAATTGAAAAAAATATGCATTGTTGATATAGAACTAGTTATTTAGTTTGGTTTATGTTTAGTTCCATTTTTAAGCATAGAGTGAATACCCTTTTGAATCTGGTCTAAATTAGGTTGATAGAACTTGACCTTAAGGGAGCGTTCAGTTCGGGAAGAAGCATTAATAATGGTGGGGAATAAGCTGGAATAAGCACTACTCATGTTCGGGTTCAGTTCGGGAATAAGCATTAATAATGGTGGGGAATAAGCTGGAATAAGCACTACTCATGTTCGGCTGAAAGGATAACAATAAGGGGAATACAATGAAATAAGGGTAGGTAAGTGCTATTCTCTGTTCGGTTGGCCTGTGAGTTATAAGTTGGTGAATAAGGAGGAATAATGTAAGAGGAGGATAAGGGAATGAGAATGAGGGAGTGGATAAAGAGGAATAAAGGAAGATGGGAATAATGGTTTATTTCGATCCTTATTCCCCTACCAAGCAGGCCCTTGACAGTTTTTAAAACTTTATATAGAAGCTTTCCAACCCTTGGTATTTTTTCATTGATAGAACATAGTCATTCTTTATCCTTTCTACTTCTGCAATATTTGTTGTACACTGCATTTGGATGTATTGAGCGGATAAATTTGAGCTTCTCAATTTTTGGAAGCTTAAGTAATATTCAATGTTGCAACCTTCTTGGTAAACTCATACTTTTTCCTTAGTCATCTATCCGTCCTTATCTCACAGCCTCTGCCAACAGGTGGAAACTTAACTTTTTTTTTCAAAACAGGAAGTTCCACCCGATAATGAGTTTGAGAAACGCATAAGACCCGAGGTAATCCCTGCCAGCGAGATCGGAGTTACTTTCACCGACATAGGTGCCTTGGACGAGATCAAAGAGTCCCTTCAAGAGCTGGTAATGCTTCCGCTCAGGAGGCCTGACCTGTTCACTGGAGGCCTCTTGAAGCCTTGCAGAGGAATACTACTGTTTGGACCGCCTGGAACCGGCAAAACAATGCTGGCTAAGGCCATTGCCAACGAAGCCGGAGCAAGCTTCATCAATGTCTCAATGTCTACCATTACGTCAAAGTGGTTTGGGGAAGACGAGAAAAATGTCCGTGCTTTGTTTACCTTAGCTGCAAAGGTCTCCCCGACAATCATCTTTGTGGACGAGGTAGATAGTATGCTTGGCCAGAGGACCAGAGTTGGAGAGCACGAGGCCATGCGGAAGATTAAAAACGAGTTCATGACACACTGGGACGGTCTCTTGACAAAACCAGGTGAAAGGATCCTTGTTCTTGCAGCAACCAATAGGCCATTCGATCTCGACGAAGCAATTATTAGAAGGTTCGAACGCAGGTATGCAGCAGAGGTTGGAAGGATGAGTTTTTCGGTTTCTAAGCTAAAAAATGACCAATTTTATCGCTTCGTTTTAGAATCATGGTGGGTCTCCCAACTGCTGAGAATCGTGAACAGATATTGAAGACGCTACTGTCAAAGGAGAAGGTCGAAGAAGGCCTAGATTATAAGGAGCTAGCAGTCATGACAGAAGGGTACAGTGGTAGTGATCTAAAGGTCTGCACTTCTCTCTCATTTAATTTTTCATGCGATCTTGATAGTAGATATTTATTTTGGTCCATCAAATACAGAATTTATGCACAACAGCAGCATATCGGCCTGTGAGAGAACTAATACAGAGGGAGAGGAAGAAAGAGTTGGTAAGTTATTGTGTTCCAAACATTCCCTTCACCTGCAGGGTTTACATCCAAGATATTCATCGTATTTCTCGACTGCGCTTAACTTTAATGAGTTTGATTGTTACAATTTATCCCATCAATTTCTGCATTTGTAGATCCAATCAATGTAGTTTTCTATGCAGGAGAAGAAGCGGAAATCTGAGCAAGGAGGGAATTCAGAGAGCTCAGACAGCAAGGAAGGAAAGGAGGAGGATGTAATTACCATCAGACCATTAAACATGGAAGACATGAAACAAGCAAAGAATCAAGTGAGTTTTCTCTCAGTAGATTTCCTGCACACTCAAGCATTTATTCTGAACCTCTCATATATCTAAACACTAATGGCCTAACGCCTGGATCGTCATTGCCTTGCCTGCAGGTTGCTGCAAGTTTTGCTTCTGAGGGCACCGTCATGAATGAACTCAAGCAATGGAACGAGTTATACGGGGAAGGAGGATCGAGAAAAAAGAAACAACTCACTTATTTCTTGTAAAAAATGCACGAGGACACCGGGTTGAATCGTGCAATGGCATGGGGTGGAAGGTCAGCGTCTGAAACTGTATCATTCTGGTGGCATGGTGGACAACTGCAGTCTTCTGGTTCACGGTGTGCGTTTTTTTCACCATCTGCTGATCTGCGAGGCTGTGGGAGTTGGGAGTTATATATAGGAAGAAAGAGGCAATGCTGTATTATTTACGCCGTTCTTATAGGTAATGTATATAATATATACATACGTGAGCTTGTTTTGAGATTGGTAGGTACACGGTGGGGCGTTGCGCGAGACTGTTAGAACAACTTTGGCTTTTGTGTGTTGTATGGGAAATGTGTGTTCTTTGTTGTTCTCATTATAGAACAAGGCAAGTCTAATCAAAATGAGGGGGGCCTGAGATTGTTTGTTCCAGGTAGTGCTGTTGGTTTGCCTATGTTTGTATGATGGAGCCAATGTTTTATGCTGTGGAGTTATTTTTCATATTTGCTTCAGATATCCTTGCAAAATAAGGATATCCCCATGTGCTTCACACCAAGAAGACCGCGCATATCAGCTTGTTTGGGAAAATCATCAAAAACTGAAGCATAGCCCGCCATCGGAGCCATGATTTCACTATAAATAGAATTAGTTCAAGTGAAAATGGTTAAGCATGCAAATCCTTTTACTTATAGTCAAATTAATCACTTGGTTATTTCACAAGATTGATCTTGTTTACTCCCACTGATGATGCTACGGCTTCTTAAGAGAGGCGAAAATCTTGCAAAGATTGTCTTCCACCTCTCTCTCTGATGCACATACCATAGCAGTTCTAGTTGATAAGAACATAAATGTCTAGACGCATCGGTTGCCTTCATCTCTTATTTGGGATGACTGTTAACCAAACAGATTTCTCACTTCCCGCTCTAGTAACAAGATCCTCGAATTTTTTCCTGGGTCATTGTCCATCCAACCAGACAAACTAATCATCCTACACTCTTTCCATGTAACTTCCAATCATAGCACCATCCTCCCTACCGAGGTTTCTTGAATTCTCAGCAAACTGAAGTACGACAGGACTCGAGCATAGATTTTTGCGATCAACATCATAGACTACAGACATTTCAATTGACATCTGGACCGGAACATGAAAATTTCGACTAGATATTGCGGTCGAGAAGTGATTTTGGCCATGTTTTTCTATCGAACGTTGACCTTCCATAGAAACGACAATCCAACTCAAAAGAAAGTCTGAATTGACAAACATATATTGCATTCATATGATCCTTTTGGAGCGGGTTTCTAAGCATCATATCTGCTAGCATCCCTTCGAGTACCGATTTCATCAATCATATGTAGAAACATATTGATTCTCTATTACAATATGCATATAATATTGGAATAGTGATGAAAACGGATATGGATTTTTTTCCAAATATCTGCTTGTTAATCTTAACATGCACTCAACATGCACTGTCAACTTGATAGAGCTGATTTACGGCCTTATGATGAACAACCTGGCGCGATAAACATAAAAAATTAAAGCAAAAGATGCAATCTCAAGGGTCATTTATCAGTAAGCTAATATGATGACTTCTTTGCAGGAAAATCTACTGCAAGGAAGGAGATTGTACTCAGATCAAAACTAGACAACAAAATCATACATTTCCGAACCCTGATATGTTCATTAAGGCAAAAGCCAAATCGTACCACAGAGAAATGAGGAAAGCGCTCCACAACATCTGATGCAATTTGACTCAAAGGAGAACATCTCGTGGTACCTCAAAAATCTAGCTAAAGTCACAACATGCTTATTTGCGTTTTAGTGCTTTTTATCTTTCAATGGCCCTTTTGGTATCTTACTTAGGACTTTAGCATCAAAAACTGCATACTGTTTTCTGAACTCCAGCATTGCTTTCTCGCCAACGGCATCAATTTTGTCCTCATACTTCTCATACAATACGGGAACCATGTGCAGAAGAACAAAGACTGATCCACACAGATAGAACCAACGAGTTAGCAAAAATTTAATGATGGAGATATGATGACTACAAAGATATAATCATTGACCGAGAAAAGAATTTCTGATACCTATGTAGAAGAGGGTTAAGAAATTGCAGCAGCTGCCAATTATGGACAGCACCCATAGCCCACCAATCACCTGATATAAAAGTTTAAAAAAAGTTGTAGCAAAACTAATGAAAGTAACATGAAGATACTATTCAGAGTATCAAGTTGCAGTCAACTTACAGCAAGGAATTTCTTAAGATCGTGACCGAGCGCAATGCTTCGTAACATGACAAGAGCTCTGTTAATCTCAAACCTCAAAGCAAGTGCAGTATTCACTGCATGATTCTCTGAAATACTTACAACTGGAACCGGTGGAGGTGACCTGAATGAAAATTCATCAGTCAAATGGGGAGAACAATCTTGTATTGTACTATGTAACAACTCTTTTGGGCATATACACACAATGCGAAGTTTGTGACGATAGCATTTATATTTCAAAATAAAAAATGAGAAGGGCACATTGCATTCAGTAGACATCTTACACATGCTGATTTAAAAAAAAGATTAACAATTCCAACTTAAGCATTTTTAATAAAAAAACATAAACAAAATAGGTTCTGATATCATAGTGTTCAACCACTCACTGGGCAACACTGAGGAATCACAAGGGCATCTTTCAGAGATAATTTTTTTCCTTCTTCATTTAAGGGTGTAAAGTTTTAATACCATCTATTTTATGAAATGGGTATATGAGCATACCTTAAATGGTATGGTGGCAGTGCAGTGTGCCTACCACCCAAAAGACTAGGGTTGCATTAGATAGTCGATAACCAACATATAAAATAGTTAATCTTTCAACATGGATTGGAGCAAGAATCCATGTAACCGACCCTACTTATAGTGGGAGAAGGCTTCGTCATTTTTTTAGTATATGAGCGTACCGAAATTAAGGCAAAAACTAAAGCATCTCTAATCAGTGTCTACTATCTAATTTTTTTTATCATACCCAATATCGCAAGAATGTTTGTACATGAAACTTCTCTGATTGTGGATTAGGAGAATAATACCATAAAAAGGATACGGACAAGGAGTTCACTCAGTACTATGATATATGCATCCATCCCCTCTAAATACCATGTTTATTGGAGAAATCCATAAAACAGTCATGGTATAATGTACATCAAAATCTTAACAACCTAATTTGCTTCAATATCATCAGATCCAATATGTATCCTTCCCCATTCCATGTACATACAAATACTCTCAGGACCGGTTCGGGTAGAGGGGAGTGGGGAGTTTACCCCCCTTACCCTACTCCTTCTCACTCCTACATGGACCCCACTTTTTTTAGAAAAAATAAATAAATCAATTTTCCATCAAAAAATAATATATTATAACATCATATCATATAAAAATTATAAACTACTCCACTTCTACTCACTTTTTCAAACTTCAATACAATCACGTCACAATAACTACTAACTTTTTCAAACTTCAATACAATCAAATCACAACAAACCCCACTTCTAACCCACCCCCAATTTAACTCTCCATCCAAACACCAAAACTCAAAAACGGGTTAACCTCTACCAGTTTAACCCGCCTTAACCCGCGTACCAAATGCATCCTCAAGGATTGATGGGATATATTTAGAAGGTAAAAATGGATGAGAACACATATCCGATTCTTAACCATCAGTCCCCTAAGGCAGAAGCAAATGAATGCCTAAAATACCATCCAAATTTTGCATGACAAAACCTATTTGAAAGTTTTAAAATTGGGCGCATTATCAGACCGTCAGAATTAAGGAAATAAACACAAACATTTGCGAGTGTTAGACGAGCAAGCATTGCATACTTCTTAAAAAAGCCGGAAGCGATCGACCACAGGAAGACGATGGCCAGAGAGACGATGAGGCAGTGGCACACGAGAGTGAGCAGATAGTAGTCGAGCAACTCGAACAACACCCACACCAAAGTGGCACCACCCAAAACCCCAGCAGAGATCTTCTTGTTCCTCCACAGAAACACATCAGCAGCTGCAAATGCACAACAACCCCCAAATTATAACATTCCACAATCAAAAAAGCCGAGGGAAAGGAACCTTTTTAACTATCCCAAACAGCTCAATCAACTCAAAGCTCCACGCACGTCAGAGCAAAATCACAAAGGGGAAAAATCGAGTCTGTCGTCATTGGATCCATCCAAGATCGCAACTTCGAGATACCCGCGACTAAAATACGCGAAAAAAACTTCGAACACTTGATAACGCCACCGCAAAAGAACGCTTTTGGTTTGATCGATCTGATCGAAGGTGCCATACGTTTGCCGCCGCCGAGGACGTGGTGTACGGGCCTCTCCCTTCCAAAGAGGCGGTAGATCTTGGACGCGGCGGCCGATTCGCTGTCGGAATCGGAGGAGTCGTCGCCGTGGAACTTCTCCTTGATCTTGCCCATCACAACGCCAACTCTGGATTCCATTTCGTGAAGAGAGGAGCGCGTTGATTTGGGAAACCCTAATCGGTTCCGTATAGATGAGCACAGTTGCTACGATCTCTGTCAGAAGAATCTTTCGCGCTCTCCCTCTCTCTCTCTCTCTCTCGATCGAGCGATGGGAGGAGGTTTGAACTCTCCGCACGAGTTCTTATTTCTGGTGGAAATTTTGGGGGTTAAATTACATTTGCCTCCCCATATTATCGTTTGTATTTTTATTTTGTAAATTCCATGAGTTGTTATATGGATGAGATGGGATGCCTATAATCATATCTTTATTATTATCCATTTTTAGAATATAAGTACGGATATGAATATTGAAGAATATAAAAAATATATTACTGTATCTTTAAAAATGAATATAAATATAAAATAAATACGAGCAATAATCAAGATACTTAATCAGATCAATTTAAATATGCTTGTTTAGGATGGTTCACACATAAAACGGGTAAAGTAAATATATATATTCCCATATTAATTATATAAACAACAGTGAATAAAATCATAGAATTTATTTTAAACAATCATAAATAAATATACCTTTATATGTATATATTAATACAAATACGAATATTAAGTATGACAATGTGATACCATATACATTTTAAAATATATAGGAATATGAATGTCAAAATTGATATAAGATGAATATGATATCAGTCATATACAAATACATCCTTATTCGATTTCATCCCTAAGATGAGATAACTAATGCGATTAATTCTTTCTTGTTTTTTTTGGTGAAAGTAGGTGATAACTTATGGATAGGTGTTCAAAACAATGTTTTTTAAACTGAATCGGAGGCCGAACTGAATACCTTTTCGAAAAGGTCGATCGGATTTGACCACAAAATTTAATTTGGTTCAATTGAACGATGACACCATCTTTTTTGAATTGGACTAAACCGAACCAATGAGGAAAAAATTAGCTAATCAAATCACGAAAAATAAAATCACATGTAAAACGCACATCGAAATATTATTAAAATAGGTGATTGAACCAATAAAAATACGCATATAAATCTATTTATAAAGATCAATAAACGGATATACATTTGTAATCACATATATTAGCATGCCAATATTTTTCTCAAATAATATCTATTTGAATGTATAAATATTTTCATCTACATATCCTATAAAATACATACATAACTATATAGATATATAAACAAAATATGCTAATAAACATAATATATAAATAGATACGTGATATATGCAATTTCTGCACAGATACAATGTAAAGTGTACTTTTACGTTTAGCTACTAAATATGTGTACATAATGTAAATATCTTGCATTACAGGCACATTATATTAGCATATATAGGGGGCGTTTGGATAGTGGGTTTAGGTGGGTTAAACTGGTTGCAGGTAACCCATTTTTGGATTTTGGTGTTTGGATAGAGGGTTAAACTGGGGGTGGGTTAGAAGTGGGTTTGGGTTGATGTGATTGTATTGGAGTTTGAAAAAGTGAGAAGTTATTGTGATGTGATTGTATTGGAGTTTGAAAAAGTGAGTAGAAGTGGAGTAGTTTATAATTTTTATATGATATGATGGTATAGTATAGTATTTTTTGATGGATTTGATGATGGAGAATTGATTTATTTAATTTTTTTAAAAAGATAAAAAGTGGGACCCACGTGGAGGGAGAAAATATGGGGTAGGGGAGTTAAACCACCCTTGGGGTGGTTTAACCCGATACCAGAACGCACCCATAGAGCTAAATACTTTATAGATTTATAATAGAATAATTATTTTTAAATTATTTTTAAAAAATAATTGTCATCGAGTTGGTTAGTAACTTGTTTTTAACGGCAGGTAACCGATCGAACTGACCGATCTTATCCAGTTTGGAAAAACATCGGTTTGAAATTACCAACATGTCCCCTCTATCCTTGAGCTGGTGGTCAGAATAGTCAATGTCCAAATGGGTAAAAACGTTAATTTCTAATGAATTCTGTTCAGTTCAACGAAAAATTTGACGGAAGTTAATTCAGGGTTATGCTAAGATCTATATAATGGTTAATAACCATACTGATATTTACCCGGTGTTCGAAATCAAGCAGAGTTCAACGCGTGATTACAAAAATATAAAGGGGCATGAGTGCAAAAATCACTTATTTTTTAGGCATTTTTACCTGACAGATCATATAAACTTTGCCAATCACCTCCACGACCTTTGAAATAACCTAATTCCCCTCTCAACCCCGTAATTTGTCAACTCTTACTCCAAGAACCCCGTGGGAGTTCTTGAGATAATTTATAAGATCGATGGGATAATTACGTTGTGTAAAAAGTCGTAGAGGCATTTTAAAACGTTTATAAAGTTTGTTGGGTAAAAATCCTTATTTTTTATGTTTATTTCTCTTTCTTCGTCATGCTCCTTTTTTCCCTCTCTTTTTGAAGCTTGTGTGTACGATTCCTTGTTTGGGTGGGTGTTGAATGAAACCTATTCATGGTCTTTCCCAGTTGTCTATTTTTCATGGAAGAGATGACGAAGGAAAGGGACCTCATCAAATAAATATTATATAGAGATTTTTACCCGACAATTTTTATAAATTTTGCCAATTGCCTCCATGACCTTTGAATCAACCTAACTTCTCCCTCGATCCTGTAAACTTGTCAACTCTTAGGGCATGTTTGGTTGCAGGGTTGGGCAGGGTTGGCCCAACCCTGGTTACTATTCACAGGGGTACTTCCTCCTCACAGATTACTATTCACCCACCTCAACCCAGTCCAACCCAACCCTGTCCAACCCAGCAACCAAACAGGCCCTTAGGGTCTGTTCGTTTGGAGAATAGGCCTTGAAATAAGGAGCCTATTCTCCATCCGACACGGTTTCCCATGGTACGGTTATTCCTCTTCATTCCATCTTATTTCACTCTTATTCATATCTTTATCCCACCTTACCTACCTTTATTTCACCTTATTCTCCTTATTCCTATTCTCTAGCCGAACAAAGAATAGACCCTTATTCTCCTTATTTCCAATCCTTATTCCTGCTTAATCCCAAACCGAACGGACTCTTACCCTATTAATCTTCCCCATGAGGTTCTTGGGGTATGTGCAATAGGCACTAGAAGTAATTTAAAAATTTTATAAGGCCTGCGAGTAAAAATCCCTATTATATATTTAATGACGTGTCCCTCGAGAAAAAGATCCTCGTGGTCGGTGCTTTGCCTTTGCTTTTCTCTCCTTTTCTGTCCTTTCCTCCTTAGATCGATCACGTGAGAAAGCACGCTTTGCTATTTCTGGGATTTTTACGTGTACACCCACTTTAAAAAAAACTGATACTAAAATAAGAGAATAGGGAGCTCCCCATTCTATTACGAAATTACTCATGTAAGCCTCATCGAGTCCAACTTATATTTTACTTTACATTCTTATGTCTCGTACAAAATAATACATCGCAAGTAAATATGAAATGGTATGTAGGAGTAGTATTAATTGTTTGAAAGTGAGAATGTTAAAAACAAGTTTTTTCTATTGTTTCCATCAGAATCTTTTATTTCTTGAGGAATATGGGAAAACATTTGATAATCAATCAAATATGATAATTAGCAATGGGAGGTTATTATCTTTTCATTTTTTTGAGTATCATAGAAGTTTAAAGATAAATGTTCAATATATTAATTTATCACAAGAATTTTTTTTACCGGCTTAATCGGGTTGATTTGAGCTCGAAAAAAAAAAATAAACATTCGATAATCAAGCAAAAGCTCATTTAATAACGGGCCTGGATTGATTCATTTTTAAATGCGTTTAGTCGGGTATCCACGAGGTCAGTGGGTACCTGACTTAATGCCCATGCCTAAGCAATATTTGTAGATATACATGACCAAAATACGGGTCGGACCGAACAGGCCAACATTCTAAAACCTTTGTCCAAAGTCCACTCTCGACCAGTCCTTGGGCTCACTCTATTTTTTCATTGATCTTTTAATATTTTTTAATAAGTATAAATGGTTGTGTTACCATAATTTCTCCTTTTTGCAATTAATAGAGTAAATTACATAATAGCTCCTTGAATATGGGGGCGAGTATGAAATAAGGTCCCGAAAAAACAAATGTATCAAAATAGGTCCCTAGATAAGGAGTAGGTATCAAATAAGGTTTAAAAACAAAACATAGCATAATAAATCCCCTAATATGGAGTTGATAGGAGGCTAGTATCCAATAAGATTCCAAATATGTGGTAGATATCAATGAGAATGGAAAGATTTGAGACCTTATTAGATACCAACTTCATTAGAACTTATTATGATACACTTTATTTTTGAGGATCTTATTTGATACATGTCTCATATTTCGGGACTTATTACTATACATTTCATTTTCTGAGACCTTATTTGATACATGCCCCATATTTGAGGACCTATTATGTAATTTACCCTCAGTAATATAAGTAATTTACATGTTACTTGACATGTAGATTATTAAATTTAATATAAAAGTAATATCACATGAACAATATGAATTGTATCATATTAATACATGTTTTATCTATCTTATATATATAATTTTTTGCAAGCATGCCAGATTGACCCATACCTCAACTCTCCTGTCCAAGCCTGATCCATGAACGGGTTTGACAGGTGGACCCCTGAGCCATTGACGATGTCTATTTGTAAAGGAAAGCTACATAGAAAATGGTTGAATTCTGTGGAAAGAACCAAGCAATCACGCCACTGTCATCCACCCAAAATGCTTAAGCTGAAATTGTCATAGTTTCCCACTATATAATACACACTCCCACTCTTCGTGGATATTAAAGGTCCGATTCTGTTTGAAGAGTTATAATAGAAGGCTGATCCTGCAAGAGCAAAAACCTGTGAGAGCATGAGAGTAGTGATTCTACATCACTAGATTCAACCAGGAGAGAGAAGACATAATCTAACGGTCCAGAATCATTGTTCTCTTGCTCTCATAGTTTTTTACTCTCACAAGATCATTCCTGGTTATAATAAATTTATATACACCTCATTATAATTAAATTTATATACAGTTTGTACGTTATAATTATCTGAGAATAGCTACCGTTCATGACGTGTAAAAGAAGTAAAAGAAAAATCCAAACTAGTTGACTGGTGGTATCCTATTCTTCCAAAATCCTCACCTACCTTCTGCCGTATTCAATGACCAACTTGTCTCCATATTTTTTTTTGAAAGTTTACTTGTCTCCATATTTATCTTCGGCCTTCCTATATATTTTCTCCTGCTCTAATATTACGCAAAAAGTAAAATCTAGATAAGGTTAAAAAAACGGGTTCGTTCGTACAGTGGCAACATTTGGAATATCACCCATAAGAAAAAAAAAAGAAAAAAAAGAAAAAAAAAAGGTGATCCAAGCTTTCAAGATCCACCTCACATCTCGAACAGATGTCATCCACTCATCTGAAAAAATAGGTTCGTCTGGGCCCTATCGTCAACCAGTCCTGCCCAAATAACCAAAGAAATATCTTGACTCTTTAAAGGATCCTCGATCCCCAGATAAGTCCCAGTGAACTCATGACGATGTCCGGGGTCGAAAACAAGTATAGTATGCAGCTTCTTGCATCCTCACTGAAAAATGACCATTACATCAATGGAAATAGTCCCTTCCATCCTCGGGTCCTGCAATGCAAGAGATAGACTTAGTGAGATCCAGGAGCTCCACCACACGATGATATGAGAGCTCAGAACGAGAATTTGGAGACAAAGTCTCATCAGACCAAGCCTTCGTCACTAGAAAGTTTCTATCTGCAGCCAATGCAAAAAGTTGCGGGAAATGAGACGCAAGGTCCCCATGTCTAGACCAGGACCAAACAAATCCCTTTTAGAAATTCGGCGGTATGTGCCTCCGTCATGGCTGCCATTGAAGGCCTGTCGAGGCCCTATAAATCTTCCTCAGAATCAGACAAACTAGATAAAAGCAATCACCCAAAATCTGGGTGATCTATTTCGCAAGTAGTGCCCTATTCATGACATCGAAACTACACATGTCCAAGCAACACATCCTCCCCGGAGAAGCATGACTATCTTCCAAGAGCA